>UYYA01000668.1:0-39084 GCA_900624975.1 Angiostrongylus costaricensis | reverse complement strand
CGCGTTTGCTCAACAAAAATACGAAGAATTACTTGATCAATGCCGAGGTTAATAGAAAGTCGGTCGTGGGAGTTACTAAAAATTACTAGTTTCCTTCTAAAGGTATGCCTTATCGTGGGTGAAAGCTGCTTTTGGATATCGGACTGCGATGTACGGTTGAGGGATAATCTACGCAGGAAAACCTCTCAAGGTGAAAAGGAGTCCCACGTTTCCATCAGCAGGCACCGATAAAGGCTAATGAGGACTAGGAATCACCGCCGCCTTGATATCAGATTAGTTGCAACGTAGCTGATCTCCTTCTAATCCACATGAGTCGGCGATTGCACGTGAAGATGACGGCCTGAGAAAGGCTTCGACTAAACCAACACTCCAAGTAACCGTAATGGCTGGACCACGAAAACTTTAACCTTAGCATCCCGCACACTTGGCGCTCTCGTCTGCGACGTTGGGCGTTGAGACAACCTGTGAAAGGCGAAAAAAAACTTGAGCTGCACAAGACATTATGGGAAGCGGTGAAAAAGAGCGCGTACACGATATGCAATAAAGGCTGCTTCTTGCTGTTCACCTATAACAGCAAAAGAGTCTCTTCAAATGTCCGTCCTTGTGCTATTCTTAAGGTCACTGGTCGCGTTAAATTCCATGTGATCGCCAAGCGATGAAAATAGGAAGACCAGCTATGTCAAGTATATGACGGGACCTTTATTATTCGGTGAAAAATTTTCGTTAAGAAATATCTGAGCTTTGTCGTTTACGCATCTATTTTCCATTGAGTCACTTTGTGAGAAATCCTACTCTACCACCACATTTGGCCACTTTTCTTCTCCAACCTCCACACCAAACGAAATTAGGTGTCATCAACTGATAGTTACGAATTTGTAGAGTTGATAAAAGCGTGCTGAACGCATTTTACGACCAATTGGAGAAGGTAATCTGCAACGAGAAGTCCCTCCGATAATTCGTTGTTGAAGGCCCTAGTGCCAGATTAGAAACGATCAACGCAAACAAATGCAGGAAGGAAAAACTAGAAATAGGAGAGCGAAATGGGAATGAGCACCGTCTAGTAGTACTTTTTATGGGATTAGCTTATCGAAAAGAGAGGAATTCGCAATGGACATGGGAGTCTCCTAACGGCACAACTGTTGCTGAAATCGATCATATTCTCACGAACAGAAGATGATGTCGCTTTGACACCTCAGTCCTATCAGGATTCTACACTAGATGCGATCACCAACTTTTTCGTCCAAGTTCAAGAACTGAAAAGGAACTCCTGTCACTGCCCAAAATAAAAAATAAGGCGACTCGTAGATTACAAAAGTATTCACAATACGATCAAAGACTATAAGCTGCTTATCGAAGAACCTAGAACTTATGTCGAACTCGCCTCAGTTCCTCAAACAAAAAGTTTAGACCTCATTTCTATTATCACTATGGAGTTGCTCATAAAAAGGAGGACATTGAAACTTGGTCCTACTGCAACACACGTAACACGAATGATAACAAACTTCAGCCGTTGAGAATCTAGGCAGCAAGATTAACATTTGTATAGGCAGAGAAACTTATTGGATACAGCTCAAAAACCATACAGCCTGAAGAATGAAGATGGGACTATCACTACGTTCTTCACGATATGGATTTGTTAACGCAAAGGTTCTGCACCAATCTTTCTCGTTATGCAATCCCCGTTCCGGAATCCCGAAATCTCTGTTGGAAATAAACCGTTTGAGATTCAGCCCTCCGAAGTCCCATTTACTAAAGAAAACACGAAGATGGATACTCCAGGACTCGATAATATCACCATCAATTTTCTTAAAACTAGTGTTCACAAGTTGCACGTACTTCTCGCAATCCACATGATATTTCAAGCTCAGAAAAAAACATCAGACCAGTGGGCGACCTAGCGCTCAGTTGACCAAAAGAATCTTTATAACTACTGCCCAATATGCTTGTTGAGCGCACTTTACAAGATCTTCGCAAAGGTTATCTTTTTAAGTATATCAGGGTGAGTTCAGCAGTTCAGCATCACAGCGATTTTGCTGTATGGACCGCATGGAAGCCGTGTCATCATAGGTCGTAGAAGTCAATCGCGTGTACCATCCTTCTATTGTCTTAGTCTTCCATAACTGCGAAAGAGGTTGTGAAAGCATCGAAACAAATAGAACCCCATTAGCGCACGCCGACCAAGAAATGGGCCCTTCTATATAATAGTGCTAACTGGCTATTATCGAAACTACAGAAAGAAATTACGGCTTTTCTATCGTCTTTATATCATACCTCAAAAAGCCATGGTTTTTGGACGTTCAATGAATACGGGAAGCAAAGTAAAGAAGTAATTAGACAGCAGAAGAAGAGCACTATGAGCCACATACGCGCCTCTCAAAAGAGCCACCGACTATTTAAAAGACCGGAAAATCCGCGCTTACCTTATACATTTAATAGCCCTCTACTATGCTGTAGAAACGTCGGCTGATACTTTAACCACGTTAAGAATGCTGTACACTAGCTACAGAGAGCTTGAACGATGCCTTCTGAGACATAAACACCGCTGACGTCTAGACGGATTTCGCAGCTCAGATCATCAAAGCCCATCTTGTGTAAGAGATCCAGGCCAATATACATCAATAGCGAAACACAGATTGATTGATGACGTCGTAAGATAAACAGTTGACAAATGGACGAAAAAAAACAGTGGAGTGGACTCTAAGACAATGCAACTGTTCTCTTAGACGACCACCCAAACGATGAGCGGGAGCGTTCGCAGTGCTCTTCAAAAATCTGCACTCACAGATGAGAACCACTTCAGGATTAGGAGTACGGAACACACCTCGCGAACTTGCCCGTGTCTGAAAGAGACCATAATGGGCAGCGCTAGTGCGAGAGAGAAAAGAATGGAAATTTTGCTGGCGCCTATACTAGCAGTGAAGATGGCTATCAGAGTACCCAAATATCTCAATAAGTAAGCATTTAGTTTTTGTTCCAATGTCAAGTTTCTTGCACCTAATATCTGAGAGTAACTCGTTGCTACCACTCTTCTACTTTGAAGCCCTATAACAACAAAAATTCTCCCAAAATCTTTGTAGCATAATCAGCTAGCCACTTCGCACCACTCGAAAGTGGCAAGGATTAAATCAAGCTGGGTAGCCAGATGTCTGAGGGACGCGCGGTGAATCCAACTCTATGAAGAGCAGGGGTACCTAAAGGCTTATTTGACCTACGCAGTGATTTTCGGAAACCTATCGATTTTTCATGTCAGTGTTTTGTCTTCCCAAATAGGGCCGACATCGTTTCGCCGAACCTAAACGAGCGGACGGCATGGTTTATCCTAAACCTGGGATGGAACCAATGATCACAACATCACTGCAGAGCGTGTGTCTATACCGTAACCACCGCACCGCAAGAGCGCCACAATTTGCTTTTCTTCTTCTGTAGTTTCAGAGCACAGATGAACTTTAGTCAATTGTCAGTTTCTGTAAAAGTAGTTTTAATGGGAGTCAAATATCACGGCAATGAAAAGATTCATGCTGAAAACGAGTTCGACATTTTTGAACCGTAGACTCAGAATGAATAATTTCGTGTCAAGGTAGAGTTTGGTAAGTAACATATCCTGGTTTTGGCCAAAGACGCCAATAAAAGTTCAAGAGTCGGAAAATTGGTACCAGACTTCTTTGCGAGGATAGCGGCACTGGCTCGATACATCGGTAGGCCACCGCGAGTCATTGTAAAGGCCAGATATGCATTCAGTCACCTCCAAGGGCACTTAATAAAGTCGAATGCATGGCGCATTTTTCAGGGATTGATCAAAGTTGACAGCTTTATTTTTTTCTTTTATACCAAAACTATAACTGTTTTGTGTCCGTCCATGAAGAGCGTCCTATCTAGTTTGATTCTAGTGATTCGAGAACTAGTAGTAGATTTTAATCTCAAAAGACCGACTTTCTATAAACTTCGGCATAGGTAGTTGATACATTTATTTATATGATCTTATAAGCTGGTCTTCTTTAGCTGATGCGAGGTTGGCATAAGTCTTCGTTGTCCTTGTCGTCGTTGTTGTTGCTGTTGTTCTTTCAACTTATTATTTACTGCCTACTCCTCTTTTTAACGACAGAGTATTCATTGTGAAATATAACTTCAACGATGGTGAGATATTTGCAAAACTCCGGACCGCAGGTGTATGCGGTGAGGAACGAACACGCGCTGTTGTCCTTACCGGGGAGCAGCGCACTTCATCACCACACCATCCGGGTCCTTCGTCTTGCCTGTCTCTCAGCTAATTCAGCTAGCTAGCCTCAGCTTAGCTGGGTTCGTTGCCGATTTAGGCCCCCCAGATCAATCCCGTTGACGGGTGATAGCTGACGACAAAAGATCGATAGAACTAGCTGAGAGACAGGCAAGACGAAGGACCCGGATGGTGTGATGATGAAGTGCGCTGTTCCCCGGTAAGGACAACAGCGCGTGTTCGTTCCCCACCGCATACACCTGCTGTTGTTCTTGTTGGTCGATGGCTGACATTTCGGCGATTTCGCATTCTTCAGAGCCTTGATGTTACGAGTGGGACACCGAGTCGATTACGAGACAGATTTTAATCTGTTTAATTGAAATGGCTTATGTCAACCCAAATTAAACAATCTGTACAATTTTGCGAAGTCGGAACAAGTCTGTTTATTCTTATCGCTCAAAATTTTAGACATCGTGCTACAATAAAGCCACTGAAGGTTGTTCCGGCCCACTTGTTGAGATGCATTGGTGACACAGCTCTTCCAGGTAGTGCAAAGTGTTAGCACGTCTTATTTTGGAGAAGTGTTGGTCTCCTTCTGTTGACCAACGCTTGGCTCAGGCGTCGAAATCTCCGGTGCATTTCACCGTTTTCCTAGACGTACGTGTCCAAATCCAGGAAGCTGTGATGGATTAAACCAGAAGCAAACAAAACAACAGTGAGCATGACCTTCTTTTATCGCAATTTCGGCTTTGGTAAGTGCTACTGAGCTTTGTCGCGACCCAGCTACTGAGCCGTTCTTGCCCGGCCACCATACGTTCTTTCTGATGGTGCTGCACCACATGATCGAGAAACGGGTCATTGCGATGACGCAGGCGATGTGCTGCGGATGCTTCAGAACGACGCTTTCTTTGATTATCATAGAATTTGTGTGGTATCAATTTCTTAAGGTTTTTAACCTTCTCTTACTTCTCAGGTACTTCGAGACAGTTATAATGCTTACACCAAGTTTTCCCGCAGGTTTTCAAACATTTGCAAGTGCATCTACTTCAATCAAAATCAAAAGTGTTCTACTAATGCTAACGTTTCGGCACCTTCGCCTTCTTCAAAGACACAATGACCCCAGTAGATTCTACACAGCCGTTCTTCCTTGCGAAATAAGACTTTGCAGTCGTTTCGAGTCGAGTCTTTTGAAGGGGAGCACCACACGAATGAACTAAACTCACTAGACGATGTCCTTTCATACCGTGTGTTTGTTGGTAGGCTGATCGTCTGTTGATGGCCACGGCTGTGAGGAATAAACTCGAGTCATCACTACTCTGTAGATGACGTAGAAACTTCAGCCAAATATGTTAGCCGAATATATTTTGGTAACAATTTCGTATTGGCTTAGCAGTGAAAGAAAGTACTTTGAGCACCCCCATCGAAGTTATCAGTTTAAAAAAATGTTTCATCATTCCTGGTTATTTTACAGGCGCTCGAAGTATTAAAAATCTGAGAGTGTAGCGTTTCCAACTTGGAAGATCTCAGGTAGTTTGCGAAAACATAAAAGCTACAACGAACTGCTTAGGCCTTTCATTCGCGAGACATAGGCAAGGGAAGAAGTGATTTTTATTGACTACACAACAAAAGAAAACCCGAAACCATCAAAAAAGGTTCAGTATCAAAAGAACATATGACATACAAGAACTACAGAAGATATCAAAATAACCCTATTCGAAGCAACGTTCTGCTCTGACGTCCACTCCGCTCTACTTTTTGCTAGCGATGATCTCCCAACTGGAAGCAGCTGACCAGCAGGGCCGCTTCCAAGGGCAGAATCCACTTGCATTACAGGTGACGACCTCAACGTCGAGTTCGCAGGCTTCTTAGAGGATTTCGACATTTGAAGACAACCGGCTGTAGAAACAGAGACACTTTTCTTCTTTCAATATTCTCTCTTCACTAATACATTGATTTTATAAAAATCAAGAGTTTATTTGCTTTCGGCTAAATTATGGTGTTCCATATAACTCACTTTCTTCCTGAAGAACTATTGTTTTCTCAGAATTTTCTGAAAAATTAAAATCTCTAGTGCAGTGAGGTCCAGTAGACGACAAATATAGTCGATTGGATGAGTATTGTGCCACCTAGAGAGAGAATATTAATGGGATAAAATATTAGTCTTAATAGGAGATCACTGATTAAAGGTACTTTTTAGTGAGTGTATAGTGACAACCGAAAACGTACGAAACAGGAGTGTTTCTGCTGGTCTCTCGTTGTGTAGATGTAAAGTGAGTTCTCATCTTTCCATGACGCTATGCATTGGTACTGACGGGCTGAACTCTTCCAGAATCACGTCAAAGTAATGAAATGGATTTCCAGTTAGAAAATAATGCGTTAAAATTCCTATTTTCTCATGGATTTAGAAGAGTTGTAAACAAAAGAGTTTCGATTTCGCGCGTGACTTCGCATATCTCCAATTTAATATTGAAACCACTAACAATCGAAAATGACATCCGTTGAGCAATGCGATGCAGTAATTTTCATCTTCGTACTGTCATCGCAGTCGATGCTCACATTGAAACAGTCCAGTGTTCGAAGGTCTGGTGGAGTAGTGTATGTACTGAAAAGTTCAAAAAAAACAAGCAAGTTGATTTTTTACTTCCTAATCCTAAATATTCCATGCTCGCCACTTCAATAGTCCGTTCTTCACCAGTATTTTAATTTTCAGTAATGTATCACATTGGTACAAATTCACTGCTGCTACTTTTTATCAACCCTTCATTAAGCTCATTCACGACATACTTCGTATCTCTTCTGGACTTTATTACTGTTGCCGTACCGACTCCTACTCTTTCGTAATGTTTTGCCCCTTCTTTGCTGTTGGGGATTTTCTTAAGTGTCGTATTCTTATTCACAGTAGATGTTCATATTTCAAAAATATCACCCGATCCTAAGAATTAGAAATATACGTTGCGGGGCCCAGATAAGACTGAACTTACTACGCCTCGATAGAACAAACTAGCTTGTTACTACTGCGTTCTCTCCAAAACCAGTGAAAAAGAGCGCAAGTGAAATGTGATACCACACAAGCGTTTTGAACGTGCAGAGTCTACAGAACACTCTGGGCGCATGGGAGATGAACGTAGTGTACTGGTGCTTACTTGAGTTACTTGACGACTACGAAGTTACAGACGACAAACGATATTATAACTATAAAATTCATTTCCCAAGACCAACTTTCTGTTAACCTCGGCATTAATTGATAATTCAACGTTTTTCTTCAATAAGCAGACACGAGGTTGTTAATATAGAATTTATTAGAACACAATTGCTGACGTTTCGGCGGTTTCGCCTTCTTCAGGAGGAGTGTCTTGTCATCACGCGTGACCTGGCGCCATACCTCAGGCTAATCCAATGACCTGACATGGACACAGTTATCGACCATGTATTACCCTGTGCGGCGGCTATCCATCAACTAACTTAAATACTTACAACAAATAAACGGTAGGTGTTTGAATGAAGCTGTTTCTTATGCGAATATAAATTTATTTGTTAAGTTTTATCTGCTAAGGTTATGAAAGGGTTTGGCTGAGTTGGTCGCATCTCAATTTGACCTTTCCAGGCTCTGAAGAAGGCGAAACCGCCGAAACGTCAGCTATTGTGTTCTATAAAATTCATGTCGGCGATTCCTAGTCCTTTGTGCTGTGTGAGTTACATTTCTGTTTCAGCTTTACACTATTGAAAATGAGCTTTCTCAAACGCATCTAGGTGAGCGCCAAAGTTCATCGTCTTCAAGAGTAGTGACGTGTCCTACACGTCTTTGTAACAGTCTCCGTTCTCTTAACCATCATTCATAGTAGCAGTCACGTTTCCGCTACCGTGTACGCCTGCGATACTGCAACCTGCATTTGAGAACTCATAAAGAACTCAAAGCGCAGAAGAGAGTTGTGGAAAAAGAAAAAATGTTCTTCATATTATCCGGGTAAAGTTGAGCTAGAAAGTAGTGATACTCAGCTTATAGAGTAACGTCTACCAGCGATTGAACTGATATTTAATCAAAAATGGTTGCTGCATACTTTCAAAGCAATTCAAGGAAACCCGGCAAATTTGCTTAACTGTTACCAAGCCCTATTTAAAAAGAACCTCTTAAAGATAGGCAACAGAGGTTAAAAGTAAGCAGAAAAAATAGAGGTCTTATTCACAAGACCTTATAGATTATAGTGTTTGGGAAGAAGTACGGTAACCAAGAGACAAAATCTAGGAAAGCTAGGTACCATATAGCTTGCTTCTGATGCATATTCAGTGAACGCAAGAAAAATAAGAACTTTCAACCAAAATTTTTGCATTAATCCTACTTTAATTCCTTTTAAACTGTAATTTTAAGTTCTAAAGTAGAAAAGTTACAGTTTTCTTTCTGTTAGAAAAATTTTGCGAACGGCAGTGAAGAGGTTACCCTAGAATTCCACATGACGACGGGATGGGGTTATTGATGACGGCAGCTGTCCACGACCATTGTGAGAATTCGCCATCAGTGCTGTATTCATACCATTTGAATAATAAAAAATAAAAAATGTGGCGAATTCGTCAATTTTTATTTGATGCCTTCTGATTTTTAATGGCAGGGTATTATCTGGTATGTATCCATAACGTTGCTGAGATATTTGCAAAACTCCGGATCGCTGGTGTCGGCGGTGAGAGCAGAACCCGCTATTACCCTTCTCGGAGCTATCACGCATTCACCGCCGCACCATGCAAGTCCCTCGTTTTGCCTGTCTCTCAGCCGTTTTATTGACCTACAAGCGCTATCAACAAACGTGACGGTTTCAATGAATGGTTTCTCACTCACCTGCAAAGAGTCAGATTTGCACTTTCTCTAGGTATCGTCGTTTTGAACTCGATGAGACTTTCACTGCGTGGTGAAAACCACAAACAGTGATAGCCAAGAGGCTCACCACTTAAAATATTTACTGTTAATAACTTATATCAAAAGGCTACTCATACACAAAGTAATTAGCTTTCTCTTTTTTTATGGGAACTTTGTATCGTTCACTACTTTCTCGCAGCGGATTCAGGCAGCAATGCGAAATACGAAGTTAGAGAGTTCTTCCTCAATCTCGTCACTCTCCCATAATTTTAGCATTCTTATTCTGAGAGATGGCTTGGGAAACAGTTTAAACATTTTAAATAACTTTTCTCGTGAGTTCAAGGTGGTATTTAATTTGAAAATAATGGCTACTTAGGGATTAGCTCTGAAAATAAAGCTTGAGAAACTACAACGCATAATGACTTGGTTGTGAAAAGTGCACTATAAGATGGAAAGTGAAAAAGAAACTAGGACCATTTCGTCTCTGAGTACACCAGGACGCGATTTTCGTTAATATGCACGCATCTGGAGGTCACGGGCACCTGAGCGAGTTGATCATACTGTAGCCAGTCGGCGGTTACGGTAAGTGAATCGTATTGCCCGCGGATCCAATTTGGGAACTGACACGGAGAAGCGATGCGCTCAGAGTTCACTAAAAACCACCCAGAACGAATTAATGGCAAATATGGATTAACGGATAGCATGAAGTGGAAACAGCATCAAACGTTTTGTTACCCATTTTTTAAACCATTTTAATATGCCACGTTTTTCAAAATCCACTTTCCCTACTTCTCTTCTCGTTTTACATCCACTTCGTTTAGGAGACTGTTTACCTTGTGTTAGCTTATACTTCTCGAATGCACTGTTCTCGGTAAGAAGAGCACATGAAGAGTCCTTTGAGAAATACACAGATATATCCTGGTTCGTTGACGGCATCAAAAGCTAAAACCAACAACATGACACAAAAGTTGCACTAATAGTCCACTAATAGAATTAAAATTGAAGAACTACTACCCCACAACGGTACTCCTCGCTCTCTTCGTTCAACACAATGATATACCTCTCAGCCAGTGAGCCAACGAATGAGCCGATGCATTTAAGGGACATATCTAAAGCCATAAGCTTTCTAAATATAACAATCTAATTTTTCAGATTGTTTTCACTGTCAATGTAAAATCTACGTAGCTAAGCGCATACAAAATAACTAGTAAACCATAGTTGTTGAAGAACTTCAGTAAGAAATAGTTATGAGCGATCAAGCTGGAGCAATTAGGGTTTGATGTCAACCATTCTCTCAACTTTCGATGTGTCACGGCAACAGAAGGTGGTCGAGCGCCTTCTTATTAGAGACTGATCTCATTCTAATGGCTAGTGTCTATCGAAGGAGTTGCTCCTAGTACACTCTATTGATTTCTTCATATAGCTTCTACAATAGTTGGAATAATGGTAATCAGTTTTTATACGCTCAGAAAACCATCTTTTAAACCAAATTTTTTTTATCCTATTTATTGAACCAATCGAAATTTATATGCTACTCAGACGTCAGCCCTTCTAGGATTCGGTTCTTTGTCTCGCATCCATCTTCCGCGGAGGCCAACGGATCTGAATGTCAGCTCAGCTGTCATTTCTCATGAAAACTTTTTCTTTCTCATTAATCTATCGGATGCTGTTCATTTTGGCTCTCCCTAGTGTTCTCAGGTAGCTGTATTAGAGCGTTGTTTGTTTTCACTACATACAAGCGTCGCTTTTTGGGTAAGAGGTAGCTTTTTCCAGTAAACTCTTGTACTAATTTTCTCGCTTCGCTGGCTCTAGGAGTTGTAATTCAACCAGTGAACGAGCGATTGCGCACATATTGAGCTGCATCTATGTAGGTTGTTAAAATTCTCTCGTCCCTTAATAAAAATTTAGGTTCGAAAGTTATCTTTCCTAGAGAAGGTTAAAGAGTGAAGCGTTTGGTGCAGATTATTCCTTGAGGGATTCGCATTGAATACAACATCGCGAAACATTTCAGAGATGATTGGATTCATTGCCTATGCAATAATTTATGGTAGCCTGCCGATGGGGCAATTTAGTGTTTTTATTCTACCGGACAAGTGCGGTACCAATTTGTCGACAACGTAGGGATAGAAGCTGGGTGAGCCTAGTGATGAGGGTCAGCCCAAGGACTACGTTTGTATTGTATGACACTTCTAAATACTGCACAACATAAAAATTTTGACTCTTATGTCATTAAGCAGAATAAAAATTGCAATAAATTGCAGCTAACAGCAGTGAGAGGGCACGTGTTGCGCAGTGGTCGGAGGTGCCCTGCAACACACACGTGGATCCTCGCACTCATGGCCTACCAAGCCTACCATCCCTCCGAGGCAAATTGGTACAAAACTTCTCTGGGAAAATAACATCACTGCCTTGATATATCGATAGGCCACCGCGAGCCACTGTAAAGGCCAGATGTGCATTCAGTCACCTCCGAGCGATGTAGTCGAATGCATGGCGCACCCCTCAGGGATTGGTCAAACGCAGAAAGCCTTATTTGTTTCTTTTTTAACAGTAGTGAGTGATTAAGCAACCATAATAAATATAAGAAACAATAGTGGCAACAGTCGAACTGAGTTGAGTATTCCTTCTCAGAAAAAACACTAACCAAAATCTGGAAATGAGCAATTGCGGAAGCTCACAGCTATGTTCGTCGAGAGTTCGCAGTTGTGAACCTGAAGGTCCTCAACTTTGTGACAGAAGACGAAACCACACCATCCTGAAAATTCGGGCACTTACCTCACTTCCTGATTCCACATTGCACGTTAAGTCGGCCCCCAAGAGATCATATTGAAGTGAAAACCGTCCATCAATGTGGCAACTCGCTGGCACTGCGTCGGCACCTGCAAACAACTAGCGTCAATACACTGCTAGATGTTGTTGTTAATGACTAAATGATGTTAATGACTAAACAGAATTACTTGATAAAGAACTTAGTGGACTTGGATGCATGGCCATTTGAATGGATTGCCTTAATAAAAAACTGCATGTGCTTCAGAAAAACTTCCATCTGTCTGATATGTTCAGGATTGGCGCAAGTTTCATCTCCTTGGACTCCATAGAATACAGTGCAGTCCCTTACTAAGTCATTACCACAGGCAGGTGCCAACTTTGCGGGTCAAATGCAGATCTTCCTCCTTATGCCTATATTTCTCTCAGAACAGCGAATTTTTCTATCATAGGTTTACTCCTAGCAAGGTTTTCCAATGCAAAGCGACTCTACCTTGGAATAGAGTTCTTCTCCGCATTGCACCTCGACCCTCTAGAAAGGAATCCCCTACAACGACGCAATAAGCCTTTGAATCAGTATCCATTTAGTAAGTAAGTATTTAAAATGGATATCGTTTCGATAAAGATACAATGAGTCTTTTTGCTTATAGGTAGAACACGCATGAGGATTAATGCATAGTGGGTGGGTGGTTTTATTCATATTCATGTAGCTGACAGTCACTTAACTGTTGAGATGTGCAAAAGTCGCTGCTTAAAAAGTTTAATAGAACAAGTAAAAAGACATTAAAAAGTGTCTTTATCGTTGCAGAACTAACGGAATACAGTCGTGCCGTCGTTGTGGCCAACGCGTGCAGCATCGAAGCATGACGACTTCGCCTCACCAACTGTTTCGTAGCAAAATTCACCTTAAGCCGCTTTTTAAAATTACCTTCAATTCGCAGAAATTCCAAATTTTATAGAAAGGCGTCCACGTCTTTGTTTTCTTGACTGTTATTTTTAATACGCAAGAGAGGTAGTGGTTAAAGATGTCCTGTAGTACACCCTGTTATTGATTTGATTCCGCGCTCCTAGTAAACCAAGCACGACAGGAATATCACCAACAGAGTTTTCTGAGACGGTAAACAACTGTGCTTGTAAATCAATAGCCTCCACCGAAAGTCACTTTATAGAGTAAATATGCTTTGCTGCACTATTAATTGAACCTAGTGCAAGGGCATCCGGAAAAACTGACAGACGTTGGACGCTTTATCTTTCTACCCTTCATGGTTACTATTCTTCTGTATCTAAAGCATTTATGAACCAGAAAAGAAGCATGGGAGCAGAGATCGCTAAAACTCGCACTCAGATCCACTTTGTTCAAAGTTGCTCTGTGGATATGTAGACCGGTCATCTCACCAATAACTAATATTAGTTAAGCGTCGAATATAAGGATGGCTGAAGACCTTTTGTTGAAGATTAAGACAAACCTTGTTGGTGAGCTAACTGTAATATATTTTCCGATTTCAATATAGGCGTGACACATCGGTAACAAATTGGTCGTCCCATTCGTCTACAATGAGAGTGAAAGAAAAACAGGCATAATGAAATTTTAATGAAACACTTTCTCATTACAAATGAAAAACCTTTCTATTCTCTTCTACTTTCTTACTCTTCTCTGGAAGCTTTTTGAACTACCGACATAATCTTTTATATGCGAAGAATTCTTGCATGTTGGCCCACTTCAATTCCCCTCTTCGAGAACCATTTTCAAAACTTAACACCAACACCTTTCCCACACCCGCATGGTGTGGTGGTGAACGCGTTAGCCCCTGGAAAGGGTAATAACGCGTTCGGTCCACACCGCAGATACCTCCGGTCCGGAGTTTTGCAATTATCTCAGCACCATTGTGGTTCTATCAATATTTTTATTCAAACCTCATAATGTTGGTCGAGAAGCGAAAATTAATAGCCAAAAATAGTGCAAAAAGGAAACTCACTTCAATCCAAACACGTACGACAATCCGGTTTTCTCGTAGCACTCTCCAAAATCGCTAATCGAAGTAGCGGATATGGTAATCTGACGAATGACGTACTATCTGTGAGTACAGCATAGGTGATCTATGCATAAAACGTCTTGCTGACCTCGTCGTAGATGATCGGATCTTTAAAGCTGCTGTCGAAGATAAGATTTCTGTTGGACTGCAGCTGACGCTTGAAAACTCCATGAAGAGCGTTATCAATTCGACATGCCAGCAGTGCCCCTGCACACATCAACATTATTCTGGAAACTAGAGGAAAAAAGCTGCAACTGAAAAGTTCATTATTCCTCATGTAGGTTTTTTAATAGTGCTTCTGTTTCAAAAGTGGTTTAAAAGAAGGTAGGTATCTAATTCGTCTGAATGAGCAAGTGAGTTTTAGCTTATGTCTTTAGAAACCGTCCGATGCCTCGACTCCGACGGTCGTTAAAATGAAGCACTAAGATGTAGTGGTGTAGAAGAGTGAAATAGCAACGACAGATTTGCTACGTTTATCTTGAAATGTGAGGACTAGTTTGTGTTAAGCCACAAAATCCTTCCATTAGTTTTTTGAAACATGGATTTTTGGCTACTTAGCAAAGAGTCGAAAGATAAATTTATAATAAAAACTTTTCTACGCCTGATCCAAACTTCATTCCCGGAGCCCAGGAAAGGCTGATTCAAGGAGGAGTGCTATGCTTTACTACATTGCCTGTTCAAACCACCTGTTTCGTTCTCAAAATCAAATCTCTTCACACTGCTGTAAAATTGGCATTCATATTTTCGGTGAAAAATACATTGTTTTCTGAATTGAAATTTTCTTACGCGACAGAAGAAGAACAGTAGTGGGCAGAATCATTGCAAGAAGATTCAGTTCAGTAGGCAGGACGAAGGGCTCGTACTTGACAAAGAATGTAGTAGCAAAAAGAATCCGTCGTGTCCGGCAAGCACTTCTGTGATACTCGTCGATCACGTGTCCGTACACTTTTGTCATAATATGTCAATAAAATCGTGAGCCTTGTGAAGCGTAAGGGTGAATGCGTGTCAGGTGAACGGCGTTATTTCAATTCTATTGGCCGTCGAGATTGTTCAAGTGTCCTGGTCAAAATGTGTAAATAACAAGGAAAAGTCGGAAATGTTTTGCTGATACATCTCCTAATAACTCAAAAAACTGACTCTCCATGAACGTTAACCATCGGCAAACAACAACAATATTAATAATAATAATAATAATAATAATAATAATAATAATAATAACGACAGTTTGTACCAACATCGCATCGGCCGAACAAGATCAGTTCATAAGAACACATAAATAAATATATCGATCATTTATGCCGAGGTTTATAGAAACTCTCTTGACTTAACAAGGAAAATATTTGTGTTTCCAGTTAAATGTCAAAATTGTCTTGAATTCCAGCTTTTTGATAGATATTTTGTCGAAAGCTAGCACTCTATTCACTTAGTTCGCCGTAGTTCATTCGCCTACCGCGATAACCAGCGAATTTTTGCGTGGGTTTGCCTGTCTCTCGAGAATTTTGTGGTTACCGCAAATGTTGGTTGAATCCCGTCCAAATTAATCTTTTTTGGAATCTTAAGACGGCTCTGCTGCAACATATCCAAGTCTTAATGAAAGAAGCAGTTGCAGGTATTTCTGGATTTGAGGGAGTTTTTTCAAAACAGTTCTGGTAGCAATGTTATATCTTTTTATTTTTTGCCTACTATAATTTCGCGGCAGGGTACTAAGCGAAAAACAACCGCAACGTTGCTGAGATATTTGCAAAACTCTGGACCGCAGGTGCCTATGGTGGGGAACGAACGCGCTATTGTCCTTTCCGGGGAGTAACGCGTTCACCACCACACCATGCGGGTCCTTCGTTCTGGTAGCAATTTGCTGACGCAGTAGCAATTTGCTATTGTTGGAGGGTTGAGAGAATATTGCTCATGACGGGGTTGAACCGGGGTACACATCAATTACATGGAGCCTCTACCAGCTGCAGTTTCTGCATCCTTTTCGAACTCTTCTATAGAAACCACCGACGTCGTGATCCTACACAACCAGTTATATTGAAAAACAAGGATCCACAGTTAGAAAACTGAACTGGTATAAGGCTGATCTAACTCTCATGCATTTTGTAGAAGCACCTCGTATTTTGAAATAATCGTCGTAAAAGGTACTAAGAGATTTCAATGTATATCGGGAGCAAGTGGCGGGTTTCAACCTTGGCCTTTAAAACAACATATGTCGACCTATAACAAACTTTGCTAATTGCAAAACCAACGATTATAATCTGTAGATTTATGCCTTGGATAGGAAGTCTCCTTATTTCATCAAAATACGATTTGGATTATCGGATCTCATGAAGTTACTTTTTTGTACTTCTTTGCGTTAAAGTTCTAGCTTCGAGCTCAAATAGTCAACTCTCTCCCATGCCCTACCACCATATTACAGCAATGAGGTGTTCCTGGGTGTTGATTTATAACACATTTTCAATGCAGTGTTATACTTAAGCCGAGGAGCGCTACAATTCTATTTGGAAGCTTAGTTAAGAGAAAATCTATAGCATGTCGGAGACTAGTGTGCTACCAGTGGATTCTTTTTCACCAAAAATTGGAGATTCAGCTCTTTAAATCAACACTGCTGTGGTTTCGCTAAGACGGCTTTAGATTAGAAGTCTGATATTCTTTTTGTTTAACAGAATCTATTACGTAGCTCTAATCTGACCTCTAAACGCCAACAAAAAGTTGGTCGATTGAGAAACACTGAACAGAACTTGACACCGACCGTTAGCGTTTTCGGATAAATAAGACTGAAATATTCTGAAAAAATCCATGTACATACCTCCGCTCGCCGCTCGCTTTAAAGTGAACTTTCTTTCTATAAGAAACAATTTGAATATAAAAGCTCATAAGGAGTACTAATTCCAAATGGATTTCATCGTTTACTGAACAGCAACTCTTTACAGCAGTCAGAGTAACCGATAAACAGAGGATCACACTGGTCATGATAGACGATCTACAATTTTAGAAACGTCTGAGAAGAACAGTCTATCACAGCGAATCAGTTTATCAGGTCAGGAATACTTTCGCCAATTTTCAGAGATTCCTAGAATCACTGCGAATAGGTGGTCTATCTGCCGAATCCTTAGAAGAAATCAACGTCAATATCTGTCAAATCCTTAGAATAACATAAACGTAAGAACGGGAACTTCTCATTTAAAAAAAACATAATCGAACGAAAACGAACAGCAACATGATGAAAGCGAAGAGAATTTTAACTGCGGTGCGAAGTTCCAAGATATAGTGACCTGGATTATCGTCGTAATACTTCCGGTAGTACTCGACAATCTGGAAAAGTAAAAAGTGTATCCAAAAAGGGCATCAAGTATTTAGAACTACAGTTCACACCTAACGAACAGCATATGTGGGATCCCAATTCTCTGTTAGCCGCGTTCCAAGCCAAGGTAACGACTTCAGCACACAGCACTTCCAAAGTTTATGTACCAAGTTCTGTTATTCTTTGTTGTGATTTGTTCTATCTTCAATGGCTTGCTTTCAATGATAAGTTAACACGAGGCTGTTACCAAACTTTTATTCGGCTAACGTTTCGACGTCTTCGTCTTTATCAGAGCCGACGATCCTTGTCGATGTCCACAGTCCTTTTCTCAATGTGGCGTCCTTGTCTCGTACCGAGAGTACAAGCGACCATGGATATCGACTTGGATCATCAGCTCTGAGGAAGACGAAGACATTGAAAGGCTGGCCAAATTAAAGGTTGATAACAAACTTCATGTTGACTCATGAATGAAACAAAGTAGTTGTCGCCTATTTTGTTCATAAAATTAACATATATTAATCCTTAATTTCAAGGTTTATAGAAGGTTTATCTTTTGAGTTGTAACCTATTTAGTCTCCATATCATTACATTTCAAATCCATGTGTAGCGCAGCGGTTAGTGGCGCGGTGTGCAGTACAAAAAGTCTTTCGATTTCGATTGGTTCGATTCAGCTCTTATCTGAAAGGAAACCCTTTATCCCTCTAAAGTCGGAAAATTGGTGTTGAACGTGCCTTGAAAGGCAACAAACAGTGACTTTACACATTAACTGACCTCTCCAGCCGTGCATTCAATCACCTCTACAACGTCGCAAATAAAGCTAGATGAGTGGTGGTTCCTAAGGGACTGGCTAAAGCCGAACAACTTTTGTTTCGTTCTTTTATCACCGCATGAACTTAAACCACTGGACGCTTAGACAATTTGAAAACATTTAGAGGACCAATCAACACATTTTTTCAATGCCACTCCTATCTATGCATAGTTTTCCTAAGAACTTCATCACCGATGTTGGAAATGTTACACTTTGTGATTTTTCAACCTTCACTGGTGACTTTTCTGATGTTTTTACGACCGTTAGACAAAATTTGACTACTGTCGAATCATCTAGACTTAGCCTTGGCAAGAAGCTCAGATCAGATCATCGACGTTCGCTTTACCTCCGTTAAGTCATGATTCTTTGTAGGTTTGTAGTCGAAGTCCTGAGTAGCACGTTCGATGGAATAAGTATTGCTCACTCCGACTAAATTCACTTCCAACCTGAATAGAGCATTTTAAACTTTTTCAAATATCGTATTATCCAGAAAAAGTCTCCAAATTTCCTCCTTTCCAGGAGGGATGGGTTTGCTAAGGAAAGCGTTTCCTTTGTTCACGATAAATTCGGCACCTGCTTCTCTATGAATCACCGCCAGCGTGCCTTTAGATAAAACAATGAGTCTTACAGATAAAACGTGGCGATGTTTAGGCAAGAAAATATTGCGCAAAAAATCAAAAATAGAGTAAAGGGCTGCGTTATTTAATAATGATCAGGATATTTTCACAAAATGAGAAGTGATGGGTATCTATAAAACTGATATTTGGACAATCTATTGTCACGATTTAATGGCAGAATGTACGGATCATACTGGTTAGAAACCCCGTGAAATACACAAATGGTGTTTGGTACGATCCCTCATAACGACTTGGTACTAGAATTGCACGGGAAGAAGTCTGTCCTATTGGCGACTGTATTTGACGAAGACCTAGGAACTAGCTAACCAATCTGTGAAAGAATTTTAAACAGGATCAATTTACTTAGCATTCAACAAAATTCATGGGGAAGATGAAATCCTGAAGTTGAAGCGAAACCTATACGCAGAGGATCCTTTCATGAATGAGGAGTGGAAAAAAGTGAATCGAATGAAAGAAGTCTGGGTTTCGCAATTCGAATGGTAATACGTGAAAACGGATCATATTAATATAGAAAAACTTTTAGAGTAGTCTAATAAGGATTTTAGGTGTTTTCGAAAAAATAGGTCTTCTCTTTAAATACCTTACCTGTTCATAATAGGGGGGATGCTGAACCAAACAGCAATCCACTCAGACACATAGGCAGCGAAATAAATCAAAGAGAATGGAAGTCGAATGAACGGTGGTGTTCGCGAGAGTGCAGTGACCAACGGGAGCCAAAAAAGGAACGAATTCACTGGATTGGCGTCCACCACATGATAGGCCTGAAAATGTGATCGATTTTAATATTTCGAAGGAGATATGTGTTTAAGTGCGTTTCTGGTGCCAGCTGCCAAGTCATTGATCACTAAAGGAGCTACATGACCGCTATTCTCAAAATTTCTGCTTGTTTCGGCAAACAGTCAACAAAGTGAGCAGATTTACCCACTTTTTCTAGCTTTTCTGTTGGTGACGAGCATATCCAAAGTTTTTGGATATCTACAACATCATTATATTCAGCACCCTAATCTCGAAAGATTGCGCGTTGAGAGAGAATACTAAAAATGGCTTGCCCTGAGTAGAAATTGCTTGCAGGACGATGGCCACAGCACAAACATCGAGTTTTTGTTATTTGTGCGAAGACTCTTTCTGGTTGTCATTGAAGGCTTCAAAAGAGTTTTCAAGCTTATCAAAATGTCTAATACAGAGGGTCTCATTGTTTAAAAAAAGATTCTTAAAGAATGCTATCTCGTATTGCCAATTGAATTTCATTTTAAAGAGAAATATCAAGCTGGTGCAGCGCTAGAGTTTTGACACAAATATTACTAAGATGTGAAGACGTTTATTTGCTTGTTGGATAGAAGTAGCAACGAATATGGCAGTTCTGCTTATAACTCTTCATAAAAAACCACTTTAGCTATAACGAATTAACCGATCACTGACCTTGCCGGCACATCGTGGTTGAGGCTTGGATAATTCCTTGTCGGCTTGCCACATCGCATAAGTGACATTGTGCACTCCGCTGAACTGCGTCATTGCTCGATCACGTCGAGAGAAGGTAGCCAGGTAAAGTCCTCTGTAGATGATCTCCTTAAAGAGAACAATACTAACATCGTTAGCTTGCTACTCCTCTTTTATTCGAGAAACATCGTCAATGCTTGCGGTTAAATAAACCCTTCGCGTTTTTGGTCGAGAGATTTCCATCAGCTTGAAAGAATTTTTTCGATGTGATGTATATCTCCTCCAACAATTTTATTGCTTCTGCCTGGAAAAATGTATTGGCCTGTAATAAATTAAGTGATATAAAATTTGTGTAAACATTATCGACTACTTTAATGATGCTGAGATATTTGCAAAACTTCGGACCGCCGGTGTCTGCGGTGAGAAACGAACGCGCTGTTGTCCTTTCCGGGTAGTAACGCATTCACCACCACACTATGTGGGTCCTTCGTTTCACTGTCTCTGAGCTAGTTCTATCGATCTTTTGCCATCAGTAATCACCCGTCAGCGGGATTGACCTTGGGAGCCCAAAACGGCAACGAACCCAGTTAAGCTGAGGCTGCAGTTATAATCAAAATTTTAACTTATTATTTACTGCCTACTCTTTTTTTAAGGACAGGGTATATATTGCGAAATATAACTTTGATGGCAAAAGATCGACAAAAGTAGCTGAGAGACAGGCGAGACGAAGGACCCGCATGGTGTGATGGTGAACGCGTTACTCCCCGGAAAGGACAATAGCGCGTTCGTTCCTCACCTCGTACACTGCGGTCCAGAGTTTTGCAAATATCTCAGCATCATTAAAGTTATATTTCGCAATATATACCCTGCCGTTAAAAGAAAAGAATAGGCAGTAAATAATAAGTTCGACTACGTCCTAACTTTGATGCCGGGATACGAGCAAAACTCGGAGCCTCAGCTGGGCTTCGAACCTGTGATTGACCTTGGCGGGGATCACGTGATATCCAACAAGCGAACGGGACACTTGCTTTGCGTTCCCCTTGGCCAGTTTTTTATCCTAGCGGTGCTATCAACAACCACCTATTCAAGGCATAGAGAATAAATAGAATTTAAAACACTGCTATTTCGGCCCCAGTTAAACTGTGTTCAATGCCAAGTTGTCCTTCATAAGTGATTACCGTTAACGGGTGATTGCCGATAGCATCGATAGAGGAGAAAGATGACTGAGAGAAAGGTAAAACCAGGCTTTCGGGTGGTGTTGGTAGATAGTAGAAGAACCCTCTGTAAGGGTAGTCGCGAGTTTGAACCCTAACTTAGGCTCCGAGTTTGGCTCATATTCTAGCATCCTTGTGATTGAATGACTACCTTTAGTATGTTTTAAGTCATCTCGTTTATTTATTTCCTACTCATTGAATTTTACCTAATATCTCTTTCAAATTTTGTTTATTGATTTCCATTAATATTAGGTCACAATTAATTTATTAACAAACATTTTCCATCCTGAATATAGAAATCCGAATCAAATTAATCGAAATGCCTTTATGTAGTGAAAACTACAAGTCTTTTCTTTGCAACGAGTTGGAGGTTATTTGCTTATGCGATTTCCAAGAGTTCCTCGATTGCTCACCGCTGCTCTGTTAGTGGACCTTGGTTCACCGGGGCCATAAATTCCTCTGAAGCGCAGCGAGCAAGTCCTGAGAGTTGGACAATCTGCGGCGAGTACTGCCCTCTCAGCTCGTGCCTTCGTTGCGCAGTACTCGGAGGAGTACTGAAAACGAAAACATTTGTAAGCTTTGAAGTATCAGACGTGATTGCCAACTGTATGAAACCTGCACCAACATGCGTCTTTACGATGCTAAGATTAAGACGATTTTAACTCTTCTCTTTTGGTATATGAGTTCTCGCCGCAAACAGGATTAAATCATGGTATTTAGCTAACATGAGGAGCGTTCAGCTCAGTGGTCGGAGGCGCTTTGTAATACACGTAGGATGGATCCACGCTACCCATACCCACCAAGCGCAGCGGCTTCAGACGCCTAGCAAAACACAAAACACTTGGGATCTATCCCCGCGCTCCTGGGCCACCGAGCGCTCCATCCCTCCGGAGTCGGCGAATTGGTACCACACCTGTATGGGAGGATAGCAGCACTGGCTCGATACATCGGTAGGTCACCGTGAGTCATTGTAAAGACCAGATATGCATTCAGTCACCTCCAACGAAGTCGAATGCATAGCCCATCCCTCAAAAATTGATCAACGCCGAGAGCTTTACCCTTTTATTTAACTAATATATAGCCCTAGTTTACCGAAAACAACTAGCTGCTGTGATAGAAGTGCTTTAGCTAACCATTTCGGAAATCCGAGCGAAAAACAAATTATCAGTTCTGCACATTGTTTCATGAGTCGAAAAGCCTACGATTTTGTACAATTATGCCCAAATAAGCCATAAAAGAAAAACAAAGCGTTTGTGGTTGATCAGTTTCTAAAAGGCGCTCCATATAGTCGACTCCATGCACGGCATTGTACAAGTGGTTGGATGCATATTTATCCTATAATAACTTGCCGTTCATGCTGATATGGCAACCGTTTCCATCTCACCTTCGATGGGAGGTGTTCCCGGGTGTCAGGCTTCAACGTACAGGGAAAGGTTAATTTCTTCAGCAGGACCTCCCAAGCTAAGAAGAAGTCCGATTTTTCAATTCGGAAGCGCGGCTAAGAGCAAGCCAATACCAGAATTCACCATCGTCTTGGTATCAAGGTAGTCACGCGGTGGCAAACCTTCCTCTGATTTGCCAGAGCGGCGACTATCTGGGGTGCTGACGGCCTGAGTAAGACTTCGGCTTGACTGACCTCAGAACTCCAGGGATCCGCAATGTCGAAATATGCCAGATGGAACTTTAAGCTGGGGGCCGCACAACCAGTGAAGACGGGCCATCTAAATATCCAAAAAAGTCCTGATGTTGGAAACCCATGTTTTCGTCCTCACAAATACGCCTGGTGTCAATTTTCCAATCACAAAAGAATGGGGGATTGATTAGGCTAAGGTTCCGAGTCGAATCACTGGCATTTGCATCTTGAGGCAAGATCAATTAGTACGCTTATCGCACTCAAATGGTTATGTTTTGCCTAAATGGCCATATTTACCGCCGAACTTATTTCAACAAATGGTTGCTGAATACAATACTTTAATTCCGCGACTTTCTCATATTATAACCTAGATACCTCAGAATCGTCTGGATATGGATAATCCTCTGTAGCGGAGACCAATTCCTTGCCGGTGAAAATGACGCCCACAGTGGAAGCAAACACGAAACGGGACACGCCCACGCGCTTACAGTATTCCAAAAGAAGTAATGTACCATCGACGTTTATTCGATATATCCGTTCACGATTAAACTAAAATTTGTTTCACAGATTTCGTTTCATCTAGAATGAACAAGATTCATCCTTTGTTGCTTAGAAGTCATTTACCTAGCGAAACCAAGTGACGTTTCCAAAAACTAACGAGAGAGAAGTCACCTTTCCCGCAAAGTTTAAGTCACTTTATAAGGCCAGAGGTCAGATGAGTTTTAGTTTATGAACCTTCTCATTACATAGTCTATGTCCACATCACCCGAGTGACTATAAAAAAAGAGATGAAAACATGAAAAATGATGAATGGGAAAAGAATTTTTCTAGCTGGCTTTGTTATTGTTGATTGCTTTGCTTATGATTTTTGGAATTTTTCTTAAAAGGAACAAAGATGACAAAATATTGCTCTGGAGCTGATTTCAAAGGTCATACGAAATTTCCTTTACCGTCTTTGGATTTTTCTCTGATGATAGACAAAATATTTTCTTCCTAGTGATAAGTTTGGCAATTAAGAAGGGAAGAAAACTCACAGCTTCTAAACCGGACATTCCGTAAGCTGCCAAATGAAAACACGACTCACACGAGGTGAGCGCGTGAATCAAAGCCTTTTCGTCCAAGATGGAACCCTAGAAATAAGCAGTTATTTTTTACATTTACTGGAGGAAAAGTAGATAGATTCTTGGCTTTATCGCTATTGGTGCTAGTCCGAAGATGACACGAAGAATCCGTAAGTTAGTGGTTAAGGTCTGTCCTTATTATTACCTGTCGGTAAAAATACTTTTCTATGACAATTGAAGCAATTCCCAGGACCGACTCACTATTGATCTCGGCATTTAATAGTAAGTTAACGTTTTTTTAAGCAGGAAAAAAGAACAGAGTGAGAAGAATTCTCTCAAGAAGAAAACGTTGACTGATTGGAGAATTTTTCTAAAATGTGAAGTTAACACGGTACTGTTAAAAACCAACACGTGGCTGACGCCATGAGAAGGATGTCTTTAATGATACGAACGTTTCATTGTTACTTGCATTTTACTGATTAACTATTAATCGAAGTCGTCATCTCATATTATGTGGACACCGGCACTGCTTTCATCCAATCTTTACTCTTGCACCATCACCAAAAGAGATATTCGGATTAGCGTGTGGGTTTTGCTGCCGCATTATGTCCTTGTTTTTTATATGAACGTTGTTGCAGTTAATCTCTGAAATCATAAGATTGCTCTGCTAGATCGTTGAGAGCTCTTCATTAGAAAGGTAGTCCTCAACCTTTGGGGATCGGAAGGAACTTACCCACGAACGCTTGGTATCAAACTTCCTACCACGGAGTAATGGATGGCTTGCTTAGGACGGACCCCAGCCAAACCATGGCGTAAAGTAAGTACAGGCTACTACACAGCTAATCACTGGACTTGTTGGGCGAATGATTTCGTGTAAAGAGTATTCTATTGTAGGATATGTGAATTATATGTGGGCACAAAATTTAAGTTGTATATCATAGAACAAAGGTTTTTAGCACAATATTTAAAAGTTTTAGCAACAAGGGCTGACAAGTCCTCCCAAAGGTGAGAAATGAGCAAGATTTGGAAACTTATTTGAGCTGTGAACCTGCAATTACTTTTCCGGAGGCCCATACGCTATCCACCACACCAACCGTGCCCTTTGCTTTGTCTTTCTCTCAGCTATGTTCTTACTCTATCGGTGTTATCAGCAATCACCCGTCAATAGGAGTGATAGCAATAGAATGACACTACGTGGGCGTACTAAAGGTGTTCGTGAGTTTTACATCGCACCCTGCCACGAGTGCCATGAAAAAGGAATGGACAGTAAATGGAAGTCAAAACACTGTTTCCAAATCATTTCTAAAGCAGTGATAAAAATCATTGATTAACACACGATCTATGAATGTCGAGTCACTACCAGAAGCTTCCTCAATGATCCGTCCTTATCATAGATAATAGGCGTTCAGAACTATGACACTTCCGCGTCGAAATGCAGAACCGAGCTCGCCGATCTTTTCATCGGCAGCAGACCCTTTCCGAACTAAACACGCCCATACAACAACTTTTCGCTAGATATAGCACCTTTACATGGTACACTCATGGTACAGCTTCTGCTATGAACCAACTCTTTCTTGAGTACAAAAAATACACCGAAAATCCTGTCGTTAAAATGAGCCTCGCAAAAGTAAATGTATCGGCACCAATGCATTTCCTTCACTTTCCTCCTTTTCTCGGCACGTATGCGTTGAGGATATGTATTTCTAGTGTTATATGCTAAAATAAAAAAGTGAAATTCAATAAAGCGTTTGTCATTGATGAATCCATTGTGATGTGACATGCACCTATCTCCATTGAGAACAGTGAGAGTGACTTAATGTATAATAGGCCTGAACAACGAGTTTCGGGAACCAGCCCATGTTTTGAGTCCATTTTACTTTATTTTCTCAGACTAAAAAAAATAGGATGCTTGGCTATATATCGAACTAACAGCGATGTGAAATGCTTTGGGCACCCCTAGCAACAGCACTGCAGGCGCTCTTATAAGAACCCAAGATAGAACAGCTGTTGAAGTGAATAATAAGAATGGGTCAGAAAAAAAAACAGAAACATATCCGAGCTTATCTCAAGAACATCCAAATGTTTTTGGATCATCTACGTAAAGCGCGTCTTAATAGCGCGTACGTGATGGAGTCCTTTATACGTTGCCGCTCTTTATACAAACGTGGAATAACTCTGCAACCTAAGCCATCAGGGGGTTCCTTGTGCATTATGAGCCAGTAATAAACGTGCATGGCTTTTCCATTCAGCAGTTCACCTATCTATTAAAGCAATGCCTGTGCTGCTGCATCTTCAGATGCTCCGAGAAAAACCAAACAAAAATGAAAAAGTGGGACAGCAACTTCCATCAAGCTTTGCCATTACGCTCGTGACTGCAGTAGCAGCTAGAGGATTCAATCTCTGACCATTACTCTGCTGTGAGTGTAACGATGAGTTTTTTTGTCATCTGCTGGACACAAGGAAAGATGAACAAATCGTTTGAACTACTAGAACAACAGTCGAGGTGTATAGATTTTACCCGAGAGAAATCAAAGAAAGATTTGCGTTCTTGAAAGTTCGAATGAACCTGCTCAGTAACCGTTACCTTACTAAATGGCACCGAAAGCCAATTTAAAAAACATAATGGTTCGTTACCTTTCCTCACAGCCTTCACATGCAAAAGAGCGCTTGTAAGAAACATGTTTCGGCCAGCTATCTCTGTGCGCACAAGAAAAAACCAGAAGAATCCCTGAACTTGACATGAAAAGCAGCCATTCCAGTACCTACGAAAAGGTAGCCCCTCGGGACAGGTATGGAGGAAAAACCACTCTCTAAATGACATGGGTAGTCTAGTGAAAATAGGGTCCCGTTTATCCTGCTCTTCATTTTAAACGAAAGAAATATAACCACAACGTTGCTGAGATATTTGCAAAACTCTGGACCGCAGGTGTCTATGGTGGGGAACGAACGCGCTATTATCCTTTCCGGGGAGTAACGCGTTCACCACCACACCATGCGGGTTTGAAAGAAATATACTTATAAAAGTTTGCTTTTAAAAGCCGGCCTAGAGAAAACAGTAGCAGTGATAGAATTGCCATCGACATTCGAGGACTTCCGCTAGTTCGTAGTTCTTTTTCTAACCGTCTATGCGCAAAGCAAATTTGCATAATTTGTTCTAATAATAAAACTGTGGTTGCATGAGTTTGGGTATAGAGCACCTGAACACTTGCAAAGCGTACAAAGAAGAATACATTAGCAAAATGGGTGAACCGGTCTGCGTGAAGGAGCATCTACTTGGAAAACTTGAAGTCAAACAGAACACTCCACTAGACACATACAGGACAGGAAGGCATACCGGAGAACCTTTTGTAGTAGAAGTCACCATCCTCGTGAAGAAATCCAAAACGTCGGGGCGTAAAATTTTTAAAGGGCTTTAAATAAATTCTAAGAATTGAGAAATGAACAGCCGTGAGTAGCGCCTTCCTATGATACGTCGTGGCCTCTCGCCAAAGCCCAGAGTAGTTTTTGACCTCACCAAGTCACATGCTCACCCATGTAAGACTCTATGAGACCGATTTTCACCAAATAACTGAAAGGCTTACGTATAACAAAGCGGTGAGTATTTTAAAAAAAACCGTTCACTGTGCAAACGAAGATTTATGTATTAAGTCTTATCTGCAGAGGTTACGCAAGTGTTTTGTTGAGCAGATTTCATGTCAATTAGACCATTCTAAGATCTGAATGAAAGGTGAAGCCGATGAAACATCGGCTATTGTGGATGAAAAAGTACTGTAATAACAACCTATTTTTTGATCGCCAACAAGACAAAGAGAACAGCTCGCGGAAAACCTCTTATTCCTCAACCCAGATATTGATGGGCTAATTGTACGTGGTATATTACTAAGATCTACCTCACATTAGGGATCTCGAGCCGGTAAGTCGCGAGGCTACGTGGCGCGTCCCCAGGTGGCGGAAAGGGGGTTAATAGCAGACCAAAAACGACCTTTGCTTCCCTGAGACGCAGGTGGATCCAGAGGATGGACTCTCTGTTTCTGCTTCGCCGATTTGGCACATACTTTCTGTATTTTCTAGGCGCATTCATGCATACATCTGTGTATGCGTTCTCGCTTATGAGGATTGTATTCTACGAGTCAATTCGGCCAAAAGCCTGCAATCAAATGGCAGAGAAGTAGATGAGAGTCGGTTAGGAGTCGCCTCCAACAAATAAGCTCCATGTCCACTCTGGGAGAGCCTGGCAAGCTACCCCTGAGTGTACCCAGCCCCTACGTTCAGAGCCCAGCAAGCTATATGAGAGCATCAAAAAGCTAAAAGCAGTAAAAGAAACAGGCCCCATTCCCCTGACTCCGAAAAAGCCTAAAATTCGGCAGCGTTGGGTAGGACGAGTACGGAGAGCCTGCTAAAATCTCAGGACCAATGGAAGCTGCCTTTATTACAACGAACCATGGTGATGACCTGTACTTACAAATGGACGTACACTTGCATCCGAGTCCTCAATAGAAGACTTGGTCATTCCAGCAAGAAGGATAAGGGACGACGTCATCGGCCTGGCCGAGACGAGACGACGCTATCCATTCAACACCGTCTATGACACCGGAGAAGAACTGTTCATCGGAATATGCGATAGAGACGTATAGAGAGTATAGAGGCGTCGGAGGCGTCGACGTTCTCGTCAACACGAGTTTGTCCATGAGCATCGATGCATTCCAACAACTTACAACCCGAATCGGACGTTTACGATTTAAAAGACGCGGATCAATACTGGCTTTGACAATCTTCGTCGTTTCCAACATCGAACTATGACGAAGAAGAGGTCGAAGCGTTCTATATGGAGTTGGAGAAGTTTTACAGAGAAAACCATACACTCTTTAAGTTCATAATGAGATTTCAATGCCAAGATTGGACCAAGAAGAATGTCTGAAGAACGTCACATTTAAACCCACAGATTAGAATGGAACGAACAGGGCGAGCAATTATCTTAGTTTTTCATGGCTACTAAGACAATGGTAACTCGCAGTTCCAGAAGCCCCGCCCTCAGCGCTGGACGTGGGAATCTCCCAGTGGAGAGCACCATAACAAAATAGACCACCTAATAATAAATAGAAGATTTTGCCTAACCGATGTCGTTGTTGTCCCAAAATTCTACACGGGATTAGGCCACCGTCTCCTTCGTGCAAGATTCTATTTCACGCGGAAAAGAGAAAAAACTGCTAAATTCAGAAACCGAAGGCCCAGAACTACCATAAACTGGGTCTTATTCAATTCACTATTCGGCTGTAGGGAACATGCCGATGTCGATGACATCGACGAAGAATACGATCGGCTCGTTCAAAATCTTCACGTTAGCGCTATGAAAGCTGAGAGTTCGAAAGTCACTAAGAGACGCCTGTCTCTAGAAACACTCGAGCTGATCCGCCAGCGTGGAATCGCACGAGCTGCAGACAACCGCGAGCTAACATCCGAACTTGCAAAAAAGTGCAGACACTCAATAAAAGAGAATCACAAAGAGAGAAAAGCAGCAGTAATGATCGAAGCCTCAGAGACTGGGAAAAGCATTCGCAAAGCCTGCAGAAGCTTCGCGAATTACAACACCAAGACGATTGCACTCCGACGCCCAGACGGAACAGTTACAGCGTTCAGAAAGGCAATGAAGAAAATCATTCACTAATACTAGACACATCTTTTCGATAGCCGCGTCCACCTCCCGTCATGTGAAATAAAGGACGATGGATATATTGTACCAACGGTTCTCCCTTCCGAAATCCGACATGTTATTTCGTCGGTGAAAAATCGAACAGCACCAGGTCCGGACAACATAAGACTAGAACACCTTAGGAACCTTCCACCAGTCCTCGTAAACACACTGGCTTGGCTCTTCACACGTTACCTGTTTGAATGCAAGGTTCCTAGTCAGTGGAAGACCAGCAAGACCGTGTTATTGTTCAAGAAGGGTGACCTCGACGATATCAGCAACTATCGCCCAATCTGCTTCCTGCCCATCGTCTACAAAGTTTTCACTCAAGTCATCGTAGGCAGGATTGACAGAACACTGGACGAAGGACAGTCATGTGAGCAAACAGGGTTTCGGAAAGGATTTAGTACGATGAACCACATCCACACGATAGCAAGACTCATTGAAGTATCGCAAGAGTACAAAAGACCTTTCTGTCTCACTTTCATCGATTTAAAGAAGGCCTTTGATTCAATTGAGACAGAAACAGTCACGGAAGTCCTTGATAGTAAAAGAATCCCTGCTCAGCGCATAAGGATTTTTCGTGAGCTGTACAAAAATTTCACAACCAAGATACCACCATTCTACAACGACATTAACATTGACGTCAAAAAAGGGGTTAGATAAGACGATACCACCTCGCCAAAATTTTTTACCGCCACCCTCCAGAACATCACGCGAACATAGGAATGACATAATATGGGAGTGAAAATCGACGGTCGGCAGTTGCATCATCTTCGCTTTGCTGATGACATCGTTCTTATAACACCAAACATTAGCCAAACGGAACGTATGCTTGCCGACTTTGATAAAGCCTGTGGAAAGATTGGTCTCCGACTAAATCTCACAGAAACGTTGTTCATGAAGAACGGATTTGTTTCGAATGCCCTATTCATTTCACACCAATTAGGAAAGAGATCCGAAGCTACGACCCTCGTCAGCGATCAAAAATCAAGGATGCCGTTTTGCACCCCAAACAGCCGAAGATAAGGTGGGCCAGATACGTAATGCTCATGAACGACAACCGATGGAGAAAAGCCGTTAGTGACTGGATTCATCGGATGTCATACGCACTGCAGGAAGACCACCGGCTCGATGTTCAGAGTTTTTTACGAAATGCTTTAAAAAAAGATATGATGCTCGACGAGTCCTTAGAGCGCGCAGAACCCACTGGGCTACTCTTGCACGCGACAGGGAAACATGGAAGATTTACTGGCGCCTGCTTGAGTCACTCGACAATCAGCGGGACTACAGGCGGTACAGGCGATATTATTAAGAAGAAATTCATTACACATAGAATATACTAACCTGTATCCTAATAGTGAGGTCCTCATCTAAGGAAATATTGGGATGTACTGGAAAGGAAACATCGAGCAGAATTGTCTGTGCACCAAACGATTGAAGTCGGCATGCTAGTTGGCAGCCCAAGTAGCCACCTCCACCAACGATGCAGACCCGCATTTCTGAAAACGTATTTATTAACAAAAAGTGATGATTCTAACAACACAGCAGGCATAAAAACAGTTAAAAACACGAACCGATGCCAAACTGCAAAAAAATTTTGGGATAGTTTTGTAGATTTAATCAAATACTGACATTAGAACAAGTTGACTAAGTAGGGTCCTGAATCAACACTGTTCCCCCTTAACTAGCTTGGTGTGGCGCGGTGGCCATAAATGCTCTGCAACACGTACACTGTTGTTGTCTCAATCTTGAGTTTCGGGTTAACCACAGTTCCCATACCTCTGGGATGGAAAAACTGCTATCAGACTCGTCTGGAACTGTAAAAAAGCGAACTTATTCATTGCTCCTGCAACTCACTGCATGACTTTAATACGCAATCAATCATCTATGTGGTGCTACGAGTGGAATCTAATGCTTGGCGTTTCTCTAAGGGATTTATCAGCGGTGAACGCTCTTATGCTTTTAATGAGTTCGGTCGTAACAAAGAATATGTTACACATCGATGATTGAAGTAAACTAAAGAAGAATTCGTTCTCAGTGGAAGAGGTTACTATTTCAAATATCCTAATACATTTTCTTTCCCGATCGATCCTCATTGCTTGTAACAGTGCTTTCTATTCCAGCCAACGCTTTATCGCCTACTTGTGGCCATGAGATGTTCCTGGGTGTCGGGCTGCGATATACAGCAAGGATATTTGTCCACCTAACATGGTCTGCCAAGCTGAGAAGGAGACCGGCGTTTCCATCAGGAAGACCAGCTAAGATTAAACCAATACCAGGACCCTCCGCCTTCCTGGTATCAAACTGGTGCTAAATTTCGCTAAATAATAGTTGCATGGTGCTAAATTTTGCTCTGATCCACAAGGGTGACGACTGCCTGTGGTGGTGACGACCTGCGGCAGAATTTGGCCTGTCTGTTCTCTGGACTCCAGAAAAACAATGGCTAAACCAGCAAAACTCCGTAAAATGGAGAACATGCTGGGGCTTGCGCAACTACTGAGGACAGGCCATTCAAGTATCCAAACAGTGTTTTCTTTTGACAATAGAGGATAGTCAAAACAACACGTCAATGCTGTGATGTACACACTTCAACAAGCCAGAGCAGAATGAGATGAAACATAGAATAAAGTCATCACTATATTCAGTAGACAAAACCTTGTGGCACTATTGTTAACGCTTCAGTGGTATCTGTTGTTTGGTTAGTAAGCAGTGAGTCTCCTATGCAATAGTAGCTTCTTTTGCAGATAAAAAAAATTAGTTTTTAAAAACTAATTTAGTGAAGACTAATCTTTAATACTAAGGCAGCGGACAGAGGGAGACCGATAGTACAGCGGTAGTGATGCCGGTCATCATAAGCATGATGCTAGTTCGATTTCGCTTCCTATCAGCCAAGCCTCTCATCCCCCCGGGGTTGGAAAATTGGCACCGGGCTTGTCCGAGAAAAATCATTTTCTGCAATCCAATTGGGAACGCTTCAGCCAGGCTGTCTCGCGACTCCAGGCAGAATGGTCTCCGCCACATTCTACGATATTCGAGATGAAATGAAAAATCCTCAAGCAGCAACCACACGTAAAGCTTAGCAGATCTTGTGGATAATAAATTTGAGAAAGCAAATAGAATGTGAGAAGTGCTGGAATCCGCACAGCAAACGTAAAGACGGGTCATATAAAAAAATACAAAGGAGTTTTGTTATCAAAAAAATATATTCTCCAGTGATGACTGAGGAGAAGTGAGGAGAAGTGCAGTAGCAGCAAACTCTTTGGCAACTACTCAAGTATCTAACATAGCAGCTAGCTGGAAAACAAAGACAACTTGAAAAGGAATCAGCACGTCTTTCGATATCCCAAGTCTCAAAAGTCTCTCGCATGAAAGATCAGTCGCAATCATAAGGTATTCAAGTAGCTATTTGGTAGCAATGAAAGTCGAAAGGGTGGATTCTTAGAGAAAGATTGTAATGACAGTAACATCAAAGTGTTTTTGAGAAAAAATGATTTTAGCCGATAAAATTTTTCTCTTTCAAATGAGCTTACAATTTTAACAAAACAGATTTTACTTCATAATAAACTTTGCTAGTTGGAATAAATATCAGAATGCACATTCTTACCAACAAGACTCATTCTCCTCGTTCTATCAAGACTAATTTCTGGCTTTCTTCCGCCTGCGCTACGTCTATGGCTACTTTCTTGAAATCGAGTCTCTTATTTCGAATAAAACCAATTGAACAAGCACGATTTCGTGCATTTTTGCTTCTGTCGTGGTTCCCAGAATTTTTCTGCGCAAGTCAAACACCGATCCCAAAATTTCGGAATTTCTAATTGTAAGCGTGTTTGCAACCAAAAAAAGGTCTTTTATAAAAATCACGTGGCCTTTGAGTTGATAAAGAAAAATTTCTTCCATAACTGCTCTTTCATATTCAGAGGTTAATATGGAGCGTTATAAAACTTTATTCGGCTAACACTTCGGCGGACGAGTTCATCTTCTCTAGATCTCGAAACATTGGAGACAATTGCCAACAGCCGTTCGCCCCTCGTGATGCGGGTCCATTCGTTCCGAATACAGTTCTCTAACAAACCCTTGTAAACGTGTGAATATGGAGAATATATGCTGAGTTCAAATAACCTGTAAAGTGCTCAATTCCTTCTCCTCTGCCACTGGATATGTTATTGTTCGCTAACGAAAAACCGGCTTCGAATGAATGTGTTTTTAAAAAGGTTATAGTGAGCATGGCTGATTTTTTCTTGTACTGATTATTTTTATGATATTAATAGTAATAATAACAACAATGTTAGGATGATAGTGGCAATAATCAAATAGGAAATAATACAACGTAGTAATTGCTGATGGCACTGCTTGAGTAAGAAAAAAGCTGGCTTAAAAAGATAAGGCAAGAGCCTCAACGGTGCAGGGGGAGCGCGTGAACCGCCTGGAATAGTAATTGCGAGTTCGAATCCGAACTGGAGTCTGAGTTTTGCAAATATCTCGGCATCATAGTGATTTTATTTCATATCATGCCTTTGCGTAAAAAAAGACAGTAAGAAAAAGTTTAACTTTGACAGGTGGTATAATTTCCCACTTCTAGTAAGTTTTTCTGGGACATCTGATCTGTTTTTACCATGATTGGTGACATTCTGGTGAAATATTGTAGTCTATGTTATACCTTTTTATTTTCTGCCTACTATAATTTCGTGGCAGGGTACTAAGCGAAATACAACCACAACGTTGCTGAGATATTTGCAAAACTCTGGACCGAAAGTGTCTATGGTGGAGAACGATTTCTATCGATCTTTGCCGCAGCAACAATCTCGCTGACGGGTGATTGCTGTGGCAAAGATCGATAGAAATAGCTGAGAGACAGGCAAAACGAAGGACCCGCATGGTGTGGTGGTGAACGCGTTACTCCCCGGAAAGGACAATAGCGCGTTCGTTGCCCACCATAGACACCTGCGGTCCAGAGTTTTGCAAATATCTCAGCAGCGTTGTGGTTGTATTGTAGTCTATGTTTAAAGAAGCGTGAAGCTTGCAATTTCTTTTCACTTGTAGACCCCATTAATTGGGTAGCTCAACAATTCGAAAATGAACAAATAGGACGGATAAAAGTAGAAACACCATTATGAGAGTTTTGTCGTCAAAATGTGAGCAGGATCTCTTCCCCGTCCACATAGTTATGAGCAACAGAAGCAAAAAACCGGAAGGTTACCTGCGTCGAATGTCATTGAAACTTTATTGTTCTTTTAAATCTTTTTGAAACATAACCACAACGTTGCTGAGATATTTGCAAAACTCTGGACCGCAAGTGTCTATGGTGGGGAACGAACGCGCTATTGTCCTTTCCGGAGAGTGACGCGTTCACCACCACACCATGCGGGTCCTTCGTTTCGCCTGTCTCTCAGCTATTTCTATCGATCTTTGCCACAGCAATCACCCGTTTTTTTAAAACATTATTGCTATCAGTTCTTTTGTTTCTTTTTCCGAAATCCTTCAGTCTAATGGAAACTATTCGTGTCGATATTTTTTATCCTGTTTTAAACGGCTTGGCACCACGTATTTTGCGAAACCCAGCACTTCCTGCATTCGATTTTTTTTCTCGTATCCACATTTCACGAAAGTTTCATGATTTTGAGTGTGGATTTAGCTGATGCTTAAAGGCTTTTCGTGTTCGCTATTATGAACGTTGGTCGAGTGCATTCGATGGAGTCTGGGGTAGCTGTGTTAGAGTGCTATGACGTTGTCGTCACACTCACCTGTTGCTTTGATGGATTGTGAGCTGATCCAGACAGGGAAGACAAGTTAGTCACCAATTCCACGACTTATTAAGGATGGGGACTTCGTTTAGCCGGCACGAAATCTGAAGAAAGCGTTGGCGTACTGATAGGCGTCACTGCCACTGTCCTACCCTCACCATCTTTTTGATATTAGCAGATGCAGTATAAGCTGTCGCACTAAACCTAGTATAAGCTATTGCACTAAACTAACATATCGCAATGGTACAAGGCACCGTTGATGCAAGAAATTAGGCTATCAAGAAGGCGGCGATGACAAATCGATATGACATACGAAATTCTGACTACCTCTAACCAATTTCGGTGTCTTGCTAGCTTAGAAATTTCTCTTTCGATTTGAACAATCCGGCACCATTTTTTTGCCTTACTTTCGCTAAATAAGTGAAATTCGGTTACGTATTGAGAGGTCATTTCCATCAAGTTAACTTTTTATATTCACTGTCTACTCTTTTTTTTACGACAGGCTATAATGTGAAGTACAACCACAAGGATGAGACAATATCAAAACTCGGAACCTCGGGTAGGCCCGTGATTACTTTTGCCGGGTGCTCACGTGCTATCCACCACACCAACCAATGCCCTTACATTGCCTTTCTTTCAGCTACATTTCTACTCTATTGATGCAATCAGCAATCAGCTGGCAACGAGATTGATCCGGGGATTTCAAATCGGCACTTAAAACAGTTAAGCTGCAGCCGAAATCACAATGTCTTAACTTTTATTTACTGTCAACGCTTTGAAAGGGTGATTGCTGATATCACCGATAGAGAAAAAACATGGATGAAAGAAATGCAACTCAAGGACTTCGGTTTGCGTGGTGGATAGCACGCGAGCATCCAGCAAGCTTAACCACCTCTTCGAACCCCAGCTGAGGTTCTGGGTTTTGCTCATTTCGAAGAACCTTTGTCGCTATTTCCATTATTTCCAAGACAAATTCCAAAACATACCTGTTGTTTAATTAGATTGTTCGGCTTATTGTTGTTAAGCTGACGCAAGTTTGTTGTTTTGCTGGTCTTGAAACATTGTTAGGCTATGTGCTAGTTATTAATCATGCCGACTTCTGCAGGATGGATTGTCCAGAAAAAAAGTTATTGTCACCGGACAATCATATCAACAACAACCGTCCTGTATAAAACAGCATCGCGGGGCGAGGTAGCCTCATTCGTGTGGTGGTCCACTGAAGATTCGACTCGATACGACGACGAAGACACCACATCGAGGCTATGTACTATGATGGGGTCTATTTTATTATGGTACCCCTCATCGGGAGCACCCCACCTCCGGCGTAGAGAACGGGTTTTTGGAATGAGGGAAGACTAAGGATGGTCTTCGTTGCCATGATAAACTCAGACAACCGCTCATGCTACTCGTTCCTTCCTAATCCGTCGGTTTCTGTGACATCCTTGAAACGTTCTTCTGAGCTCTCCCTAATACAATTTTTACGGCAGGGTATTAAGCGAAAGACAACCACAACGTTGCTGAGATATTTTCAAAACTCCGAACCGCAGGTGTCTGCAGTGAGAAACAAATAGGCTATTACCCTTTCTGAAGGCTAACGCGTTCGAACCACACCATGCGGGTTTCTCGTTTCTTTTGTCTCTAACCTAATCTTAGCGTTAAAATGTCCAATAATGGCTTTGAAGAATATATGGCCTTCTCTGTAGAACCTCTCCAAGTCCATACATAACGCTTCGACTTCATCTTCGTAACATCTTGATGTCAGTGCGTAGACGACGGAAAACGCCAAAGCCGGTGTTGATTCCTACTTCTTCTGCGGTAAACGCAATAGTTTTTTTCCGCTATCATAGACTGCATTGAATAGCCTGTGTCTTCTCTTATCATTCAATCCAATGACGTCGCACCTTATTTTTCTTAATTTCGTGATCAAGCTCTCTGTTAAGAACTCAGATGTAGGTGAGCATAGATTGTAGGTAAAGGTCGACATCATAGTTCTTCGAAATTTAAGCAGTCTGAAATGTGCCTAAGATGCTAGCAGCTTTTCCGTGTCGCCCTACCCAACGCAATCGCATCGCGGCCTCCTACGGTATCAATAGGATGAGGCCCATTTATTTCATCGCGAAAAATATTTCGCTGTGTTTAGCATTTAATACACAACTATAGATCGCTAAACTCTGTATGTCGGGGGCTAGACATGCTCCCGCCTTGCTTGCCAGTCTCTCTCAGAGTAGATAAGAAGCCGTTTAATGGGAGGCCACTCCATACGTGATCCCATAAACTTTCCAATCACTTGATTGCAGGTTTTATGCCGAACTTACTCGTTGAACACAATCGGCATAAACGAGAACACGCTCACACATGCACGCATGAAAACGTCCTTGTATGCAGAGAATGTAGCTACCAAATAGGAGCAGTAGAAATATGGAGTTCATTTCCTGGATCGACCTGTTTTGCAGGAAAGCATAAGGTTTGTTTTGATCCTCTATTAACCACCTATTCGCCGCCTGAGTACGTTCCGCGTTTCCTCGTGACTTGATTCAACTGACAAGGGATTCATTTGTGAGGAAAATCTGTGGTTCACTTCAAGGCGTAGAGGTGTAGTGAGTCACTTCCAGAAAACATGCCCACAATCCAAAATAAAATAGCATAATATTAAAACATAATGTTATTACACTACTACAGTATTACTAACGAAACATAACATGGCAAAAAAATAGAAAATCGCTCCATCTCGACGTTTAAGAAATCAGTAAAGTAACACAATTTCAACGTTGCTGAGATATTTGCAAAACTCTGGACCGCAGGTGTCTATGGTGGGGAACGAACGCGCTATTGTCCTTTCCGGGGAGTAACGCGTTCACCACCACACCATGCGGGTCCTTTGTTTCGTCTGTCTCTCAGCTATTTCTATCGATCTTTGCCACAGCAATCACCCGTCTGCGGGATTGATCTGGGGCGCCCAAATCGGCATAGAACCCAGTTAAGCTGCGGCTGTAGTTGAACAGACGCAGACGGGTGATTGCTGTGGCAAAGATCGATAGAAATAGCTGAGAGACAGACGAAACAAAGGACCCGCATGGTGTGGTGGTGAACGCGTTACTCCCCGGAAAGGACAATAGCGCGTTCGTTCCCCACCATAGACACTTGCGGTCCAGAGTTTTGCAAATATCTCAGCAACGTTGTGGTTCTATTTCGCTTAGTACCCTGCCCCGAAATCATAGTAGGCAGAAAATAAAAAGGTATAACACATTTTCAGTAGAAGTCGGCCGTGAGACGTTTCAAGGAACTCTTTCATTTATTACTAGGCTTTTATGGTCTTCTTTAAATGTGGGCAGGCCATGAAGAAGGCGACTTTTTTTTCAATGCGTTGAGAACGCCGTCGATCGGGATGAAGGAGGTGTGAGCGGATTCTCCTGAGAGACATGTTGCATTTAGTAGAAAACGCTACGTGAGCGAAAGGGTGGTCGGCCGAAATGGTTGCTGATAACGAGGAAGTCACAGCTGACGTCAATATTTTCATGTTTATTGCAGGGCTTTTGGAAAAGATAATTGAAAGTGGAATGCATGATGTTCACGTCAGCGTAATTTTGCTGGTTTACACACGCCCGGTCCGGAAGTTTTGCAAAGATCTCGGCATCATAGTGGTTGCAACAAACGTAACACCTCGTCATGAAAAACTATAATAGGCAGTAAATAAAAAAAGTTGA
>UYYA01000667.1:0-39098 GCA_900624975.1 Angiostrongylus costaricensis | reverse complement strand
CAACCTCGTGCAAGCTTATCAAGAAAGAATACATATTGATTTGTCACACCGAGGTTTAGGGAAGGTCGGTTTCGAAATAGAACGCGCTATTGTCCTTTCCGGGGAGTAGCGCGTTCACGACCACACCATGCGGTTCCTTCGTTTCGCCCGTCCCTCAGCTAGTTCTTTCGATCTTCTGCCTGCTCAACCAACAAATCAATCCCGCTGATGGGTGATTGCTGATGGCAAAAGATCGATAAAACTAGCTGAGAGACAGGCGAAACGAAGGACCTGCGTGATGTGGTGGTGAACGCGCTCCACCCCGGAAAGGACAATAGCGCGTTCGTTTCCCACCGCATACACCTGCGGTTCGGTGTTTTGCAAATATCTGTAATTATGACCTTGAGGAATGTGTGGTGTTCTCTGTAAAACTTCTCCAAGTCCATATACAACGCTTCGACTTCGTCTTCGTCATAATTTGATCTCGGCGCGTAAACAACGAAGATTGTCAAAGCCGGTATTGATCGGCGTCTTTTTAATCGTAAACGTCCGATTCGGGTTGTAAGTTTATCGAATGAATCGATGTTCGCGGACAAACTGGTGTTGACGAGAACGCTGACGCCGCCGACTCCTCTGCTGTCGCATGTTTCGAGGAACAGTTCTTCTCCGGTGTCATAGACGGCGGTAAAAGGCTGGCGTCTTCTCGTCTTGGCCAGGCCAATGACGTCGTACCTTATCCTTCTTGCTTGCATGAGCGAGTCTTTTATTGAGGACTCGGATGCAAGTGTACGTGCATTGTAGCTACAGATCGTCACCAAAGTTCTTTGTAATCTAGGCGGTTTCTATTGGCCCTGAGATCTTAGCAGCCTCTCCGTATTCGTCCTATCCTACGCCGCCGAATCGGAGGCTCTTTCGGGGTTGGGGAAACAGGCCCTTTTCTTGCATTGTTTTTAGGGTTTTTTGATGCTCAAGTATAGCTTGCTTGGCTCTGAACCTGGGGCTGGGTATACTAACGGGTAACTTGTCAGGCCACTTCCAGAGTGGAGATGGAGCATATTTGTTGGAGGCGACTCATAACCGCCTTTCATATACTTCCCAGTCACTTGATTGCAGGCTTTTGGCCGAATCGACTCTTAAAATACTGTCCACATAAACTAGAACGCACCCACATAAGCGTGCATGAATACGGCTCATAAATAGAGAAAGTATGTGCCAAATCAGCGCAGCAGAAACAGGGAGTCCATAACCTGGATCCACCTGCGTCTCGGAGAAGCAAAGGTCGCTTTTGGTTCGCGATTGACTCCATATCCGCCACCTGGGGACGCGCTACGTGGCCTCGCCACTAACCTGCTCGAAATCCCTCATATGAGGGAGACGAGTGTTATGCCAACCAACTATTCGTCGCAAGCCCTCGGAATTGGAATCAATTCACGTTAGGCGATTTGCCCACGAAAGGGTGATATGTAACGTCTTTATTAGCAAAATGTTCTCTGTGGCTAAACCAACAAAGCTCCAAGTACAGTACCCCTCACATTGGACGTTCCCGTCCACGGCGAGAGGCGATCTGCTTGCACACCACGTCATTTGAAGTGGACAAATGAGCACGCTGTCGACACGCTATGGCAACTGCTTCTTGCTGTTCACCTATGACGACAAAACAGTTTCTTCAGATTCTAATCTTTACGCTCTTTTTGAGGCCACTTGCCGCCATCGAATTTAATGTGATCAGCTTAGTAGAGAAGAAAACCATAAAAACCGACAAAAATGCATTTTACACAGACGTTCTACAACTAGCTGGAGGGAGTAATCCAACAAATGTTTTTCTATAAAGTTGTTTTTGGGTGGTCTAATGCCAAATTTGATACGGCCAATGAAAATGAGTGCAGGATGATGAAATTCGAAAGAAGATAACGAATTGAGAATAGAAACCATCCAGTTTAAAATCTCTGCGGAGCAAGTCTCTTCCACGAAATTTTATTTTCTAAAGAAGAAAGTCACCGCTGGGTATGGGGATCTTTTAATGATCGACTCATGCGAAGATCGATCGTATTCCTGAGAAAATAAAATTGTGTCCTTTACTATTTTAATGGCAACAAGATTCTGCATCTGCATCTGATCACCTCACGCTCACTGCAAAGATTCGACTCAGCTATAAACTGAAAAAACAACTCCTACCGTCGTCTTGAAAAAGGAAACAAGATGTATATAAAGTGGATATTCTCCATAAACCTCTCTTTTCATATAACTAACAGATGACCGACTACACGCTGCAAGGACTTAAAGCTTGCGCCGAACAGTCTTCAGACCCTCAAAACAACAGGTTAAATACGCTGATCAATAATCTAGTTTACACTAAATAGTGGTTCGAAAGAAAAAAAGGAACCGCAGCTTTATCTTGCCTCGAAACATCTAATACGTCTTATAATAAAACCCTGTTGCTAAATACTGGAAGCAGCTCAAAAATAATCCACTCTCAAGAAGTGCCATCGGGATTTTGCGACTACGCTGTTTCGTTATTCGCGCTGATGAACGAAGATGGGGCCTTCACCACATCCCGTCATGATATGGATTTCATAGTGAAGGGATTTTTACCAATTTTTTCGTTCAACAACTCTCGTTTCAGACCACGAAATCCCAGCTAGCTAAAAGACTAGCGTGATTTTACCCTCTGACTTCCAACTTGCGATAGAAATCATGAACAGGGCCGCGGCTACAAAACGCGATGAATTCAACGCCAGATTACAATTGGAAACTATAAAATACATGTACTTCGTGAGGCCCACACGTCATTTTACTACAAAGAAAAACCCAGAGAGGTGGAGGATCTCGCACACGATCATCATACCCAAGAATGATGACCGAAGTGATCTTCGTAACTACAGTCCAATATGTTTGTTGAGTGCACTCTATGAAGTGCTCATGAAGAATGTCTTTCTGCGCCACTCGTCGACCAAAAAGTGGGTCCGTCCTATACACGAACATTAACAGACTGTTATTGGAACTGCAGAACAAATACACAACTTTTTCACAGACTCCTCACCATGTCCTTGAAAAAAGGCGTTTTACATGGTCAACAATCGAGCCAAAGCTGTTCACTGCCGCATTGCGCTAGAAAACAAGCTTCTTGGTTGGTAAGAGAGACAATTCCTATCAAATCTTTCTTTTTGTGGAAAATATCCTCATCTTTTCCAAAAGCGCTAGTAAATCACAGACGTTGTTTAAGGATCTCAACAAAGCGGGTAAAAGATTGGACAAGAGCATAAATAGGACAAAGAGCCATTCCGTGAAGATCCGTGGCGTGAAGGTGATCGAATCGAACTGGATGGCTTTCTAATTGCAGATACCATCTCGCATATGTGCAGACGTTCAATGCACATGGAAAGCAATTTGAAATGGAAATTCAACGCAGGAAGGAGAACAGTGTGGAACGCATTTGGGCCACTCAAAGAGGCCATTGACCAGCCAACAAACACAAAACTCCGCGCTCACATATTTCATTCAACTATCCTCCCAACACTCTGTTATGAACCAGAGCCTTCAGCGGGTAAGCTCAGCCACGTTAAGAATATTGGCAACACCAACAGAGCACTTGAGCAATGTCTTCTGACATATGACTGACAATCATAACGTTTAGCCGAGATTCGCAGCTCAGCTTTTCGAATGCTCTGTCATCTTTGAGACATGAACAAACGTCGATGGCGAAACATACATAGGGTGGTCATGTAATGAGAAGAGCACACGACGATGGGTGGACGAAAGTGGAGACCAAGCGAATAAAGAATTTTAGTTCTATACACACAAAAGATGGACAGACGTTTATTTGGCTAACCTCAACCTTCTGTATTCGCAGATAAAACCATTTTAGGATTCCTAAATGATATTTCGAAACTGACTTTCCTTGAACCTCGGTATCATTAATCAATATATATTCTTTCTTTGATGAGCTTACACGAGGTTGTTAGTGATATTTATTCATTTTCGGCTGAATAAGCCGAAAATAAATAAATATCATTATCAACCTCGTGTAAGCTCATCAAAGAAAGAATACATATTCCGAAATGAATCTCACAGTCGTCACCACGCCCGAAGAAGACCACCATTATGGATGACGAATGCCCGAGAGAGAAACGATTGGAGATTTTGTTGGGTCTGCACCACCAAAGAAGACGAGTCATTCAAATAAGCAAGTTGGTTATAAGCGGTGGGCATGCAAAATAAGTTGGACTTGAGCAGGAGTACTGGTGAGTAGGGAGCGCTTCGTTATTAGTAAAAGTCTTTTAGTTTCTATCTCCTTTACTTGCTACCAAGATTTATGTTGGTTACAGAATATAAAATGGAGTACCTAAATGAGCACAACATTGAAAAACATTGTGAAGTGCTGAAAGCAATGTGGTTTTATGGTGTGCAGAAGTAATATACAGTAACTAAAAGCTTGACTGCCATGCAAACCTTTAAAGAGATAGAACGGAGTATTTTCTTTAAATCTGTAATTATATCAACTCTTCAAGTGCTCCAGTGGCTAAAAAATACTACCCTTTGTGAAAACAAGCGTGTATGTAAGGGACATGAAATTAGGAGTTCTACTACCTCGCACGTCAAAAGAAGTGGCTTCTCTTTGTAAATTCTTTCTTTATCAAGAACAATCTTAGTGTGCTCGAAAATAAATTTATTCTAGGGCACTTTTACGAGTATTAATAGGTAGGAACAGCTTTTCTGGACTGACCTCTAGGCGATATATGTGGTTAGAAGGCTATCGCCACGATGCAGAACTACACAAAAGGTCTCTGGATGGTAGAAAACAGACTTAAAAAAAATTGATATAAGTGAAACTCGGCTCACTTGCCCCTACTTATGGGTGAAAGGCAATTTATGTCAGAAATTAAGTGTGAAAACAATAAGAATTATCCAGTGACACGAAGCAAAAGTAGCCCTCAGGACTTATAGGATCCACTTCCGAGAACAGGAAGAGCAGATGATAGGTTGTCAGAAAATATGCTTATGAAATACAATGAGAAGTCATAATGAGATTCAAAAGAAATTGTACACCCCTTTCTCACATTTATTTCAGCTTTTCTAGAATGTTGATAGTTAGCACAAAGGATAACAAACGAATATTTCGTATAAAGTTCTACTATATAGCATGGTCAACTCTTCGCGTACCATGGTCTGTTGAAAAGGACAGATTTAATAAAATTCCATCTATCACAGCGTTCGTTATCACTTCGCGTACGTGGTGTTCGTAATAAAAATTAAAAGAAAGGGGTAACTACTGAACCAAGGATTCTGCTATTCTTCCACTGTTCACCTCGGCTTGAAACGTATTTCACTGGTTTTAACTTTTACCTAACTTCTATTTCTTACGGTAGGACATACGTGGCATACAACCACAACGATGCTAAAATTTGAGAAGACTCGGAGCCTCAGTTGGACTTCGAACTCGCGAATATCCTTTCCTGGAACTCGCACACTATCCACCACACTAGCCGAAAGTCCTTTCTTTGCCTTTCTCTCAGTCTTGTTTAAGATCTACTATCAGCAATCACTTATCGGATTTATTGGTCTAGAGAGGTGTTCGATTTATGATATTTTGTTTATGCGTCTTTACAGGTTAATAGAGAAACAAATTTGAAGAACAACTCTCTTTTCTGTTCCAATAAAACTCAACTAACCCTGTTTGTAAGCTCACAGCTAACAGATGTATCTAAAAATGCAATAGCCGAGCACGAAATCTTCAACTCCACGCATTTAAATCCTTGTTGAGGGTGCACTGATTATTAGAGGCATAGAAGAAACTGATGGAGGAATATACGGTTGCCAAGCAGAAAACTCTGTGGGAAGAAGTGTTGTACTAGAAACTCATGTCGTTATAGTCGGTTGGTTTTTGCTTTGGTGTATTTTTGATATAAATAAGGCGTACAATGTATAAACTCTTTATTAATTTCATGATTTCTGGATTTTGTAGAACCACCTACTTTCTTAACTCGTCCTCCACCAGAGCTACGTGTGCCTGAAGGTGCTCCAGTAAATGTGAACTGTAGAGGGTTTGGTGATCCACTTCCAATCGCTTACTGGGTTCACCTAAAGGTTAGCTTTTGATGGGAAGTTTTCCAGAAGAGTGCCAAATCCAGTCGACTTCCTTCTTTCTAGAAAAGAATTTCGTCTTCCACGTTGTTTATTCCGTCTGTTTCACACAGCGATTACGGGACATACGAATGCGTTATAAGCAACACCGTCTTAACCATGTCTTCCACAATGGAGTTGATAATAGAAGTAATAAGTGACAGTTGGTTATTATAACTGCTTCCTTGGACATATTCTAAAAAATGCCTTGCAGAAAAGCCGTCCTCAAGCAGCTGTAATTGACCGTGTTGAGTGTGTTGGAGGCGAGTCGATGAAAATATACTGGACACCAGGTGCTAAATCCACAAGTTTAGCTTAAAGCTTAAAATCCAATTTGGGCGATCTATAATTACATCTTTAAAACATTTTCGAAAGGCTAAATAACTAAACAGGGTCAAATTAAAAAAGCAAACTATACTAGGGCTATTTTGTAGTAGAATCTCTGGAATAATAAATTTTGTGTGCAATATAGTAGACAGTGCGAGAACTGAGAGCATATGTGGAGCTTCAATGAAAACCCTCAAAGTTTTCTCGATTTAACTGTCAGGAATGCCTTTGCTCAATCCTGCACGAGAGCAGATCTCAATCCATGAAATCCAGTTGGTGTTTAAAAGAGCAAGCAAGGATTTTTTTTGAAGAATGTGTCGTTACCGCCCAATGAAGAACATTTTCTTATTAGGTACAAGAGCAAAATTCGGGCTCTGGAATAAACCTCGAATTCGCGGTAACCCTCACCGGGAGCTCACGTGGCATCCACCAAACTTAGCGGTGCCCTTTCCTTGCTATATCTTTCTCTCAGCCAGTTTTTACTTCACCGATGCTATCGGCAAGCCCCCATCAATGAAAATGTTTTGGGGCACACAAATTGCTATTGGACCCAATGAAACCGAAGACATAATGAATTCGAAACCACGATCTTTTAGCTTTTGTTTTTCGCCTATTCTTTGTTCATGGCTGGGTGGTGGATACCACGTGAGCCCCGGTGTAATGGTAATCGGGGTTCAAGGCCCAGCTGAAGTTCTGAGTTTTGCTCATATTTCAGCGTGCTTGTTCTAGTTGTAGTTTGCAACGGACCCTTTCATGGAAGAATAATAGACAGCAAGTAAAAATTAAGACATTGCTCTATTATTCAAACAATCCGGTCGCAGAAAAATGAGGGATAATTGACGTGTCATTGAATAACAGTCTCGTAGAGAAATTTTGTTGTGAATCTAGTTTGCTAACATGCGAATGCATTGTGAAGGAGACCAAGATATAGATATATTTTCTATAAATATACAATGGTGTGGCGCAGTGGTCAGAGGCGCCCTGCAACACACATGTGGAATCGATCCTCGCATCCATGGCCCACCTATCCTTCCATCCCTCCGGGGTCGGCAAGTTGGTACCAGAGTGGTCTCGGAGGAAAGCAGAACTGGCTCGATACATCGGCACGCTACCGCGAATCATTGTAAAGGCCACATATGCATTCAATCACCTCCAAACGATGCTTAATGAAGTCGAATGCATGGCTCATCCCTCAGGGATTGATCAACGCCGAGAACCTTATCCTTTTTATCCTTTATACTACAGTATTGACTTCCTGCCACTATAAGTCTTCTTTGAAGTTTTTAATGAATCGAATGAAACGTCAAGTACCTGTCCCTTGCAGAGATTCTTTTGTCGTGGGACTCAGTTCAAAGTTTTTTGTTGTCCACCTTTTCTGATGTGATTTCTTCAAAAGTGAATTGCCATCGGAAAAACGATTGATTTTTTTGTACACCTCTGTGTACAATGCAGTCGCTCCTATCAGGAGAAAGAAATTGAAGAATTAAGGAACAGCTATTCCTTTTCAACATCGTTAATGATATCAAATAAGCACATGTTTTTGGACGGCCTTCTCACGCTACTGTAATGAACACGAACATTTTTCCAACACTTAACCACAAATGCCTTTCCAAACCACCAACGTTGTTTCAAAACCACTTTATACAAACAAAAACAAAGATTACTTTTGGCTTCTCATATTTCTCTCTAAACTCCTTTTCTCCCTCAATTGTTTTGTAATGTTGTCAAGAGCAGTATTAACAACGCCTATTGCTTGCTGCTGTTACTGGATTTCAAAGTGGTCAGGACTAGGTCTACATGTTATGGAATTTTGTTACAGCACTATATTTTACTTTGTGTTTTGTGAATTTTCTTTCTTTGTTGTAAGTGAAGTAAACTTCTTTTCTTATGGATCCCACTGGGACTTTATTACGATATTCATAAAGTTTTGACTTAGCTACCGACATCAGTGGTATTTAAGTGATTTTATTATCAGGATTCATGGTTGCTTAAAGTGATTTCCGTTCCAGGTTTCAACGGTTCCTATCCGCAGTCTTTCATTGTACATTATTCTTCCGATGCGAATCTTCCTGATAACAGAACTCTCCTCACCAGTTCCAACTCAGCAACTATTGATGACCTAAAAGCGTTCACAAAGTACCGCATCTACGTGGAAAGTCGAAATCAGAAAGGGTCTACGAATTCAACTGCAGTAGAAAAACATGGTTAGTTCGAATAATTATGCTTATCTGCCGGTTGCTGACACTTCTGATATTACAATATCAACTTTTCATTTGCTGCCTACTATAATTTTCTACAGCAGGGTACTATGTGGTATACAACCACAACTTTTGACACTTCTGTTCCATTTCCCTCTTTCAGACGAACATAGCAGAAAAGGTCATCACCAATGTAGCGAAATAACCATTTCTCACCGCTCAAGAAAAAGATCGCTCATACAGGTTGTGTAGGACCTTGTTTTTCTCCGTAGTAGAAGATTCCAAATTGCTCCAAAAAATTGAAATTCAACCAAAGCAATCAGACACCATAATGTATTAGTTAGTTTAAAACCTACGGATTTGACACTTGCCAAAAACAGGTTGCGTGTAAAAGATCTTTGATCCATTGATGGGTCTAATTTAACGACGTTTTCGCGGTGGCTGGTAGCCACTCCCCACCTCCAACCAATGTGTTTGCAGCTTTTGGTGCATTTTTTTCTCTGCAACTCTTTATTTTTTTGTTCTTCTTTGGTTACCTCTGTGCTTTTCCTTTAATACCTTAATGAAGAAGCTTGCACACCGTTCAAACATATTGTTCTCAGCACGTGGTGAATACGGTGAGGCTTTGTGCCACATGTGGGATATGTGACGTTTATATATATATATATATATATATACGCATGTGTATATATGCATGTATATATACACATACATATATATATGTAGTACATGCTCAAGTACATAAATTTATTCGAAAGGAGATTTTTCCAAATTCCTAAGGTGAATGTAGCGTTTCCTGGCCGATGGCCGCCACCAAAAGCGTGTTCGATAAGGTATCGAATGGCTCCAAGAGATGTACATAAATCTCTAGGCGGCGAAATATACGGCCCAAAGGAAAATACGTTTTCTATCATTCACCACGGCTAGTTTGATCGGGAACGTGTGAGCCACTTATGATGCATCTGGTCACCGTTGGGTTGAAGGGTCTCAAGATCTGACCTATGCTAGAAAGAGCGTAGAAACACGGTTTTGTTTCGCACTTTTCTATCCATTCTTTGTTTTGCACTCGAGGACAAATTTTGTACTGAATAACAGGAAAAATTTTGGGGGTACTATGTTTATAATAAATAGCCAGACTTGAGCTATATTTAATCATGTCATTAGTCATGGTTTTTCACGTAGAAAATAAAAAAAAGTTACTCCAGTGCAACACAAAAATAGACAATCTTGCTACAAGTACTACAGAGATAAAGGATAATGCGTTCAAGCTTAATCAGTTCGTTAGGGATGCGTCGTGCATTCGAACCATTCCTAGCATCATAGAGATGATTGAATGCATATTTTGCTTAGAGAATGAATGCGGTTGCCCACCGGTGTCAAGGCCGTGTATTAATTTTTCAAAGAGAGTTATGGTACCCATCAGCCGAATCCAAAGTGATTGGTGCTTGATCAACATAAGGTGCCGAATGAAACCACCATATCCATTCACACATCTGTCACACCTAATCACTGAGCTGTATGCACCGTTTCATATACACTATGTGTTGAAGTGCTTCCATTATAGTCTGTTCAACGCTTCCCGCGCCTTCGAACGTCCGAATTAGTGGTGAATCCGAGTTGCGATGGGATCCAGTAGAACACGCCAGATCCTACAGGGTCGAATCGCGGCACGACAAAGCTTCAACATTCGAGGAAATAGTATGTTTTCAGTGAGGAATTTTTAGAATGAGCTAGTGCTGGTGATATTTTTACACTTACTATTCTAAGCTTAACAAATAATTTTAGTGTAGTCTAATTAAATAGTTGTTTTTCTAAGAGATTTTGATTGAAAGAAAGGAGCTCGTCAAGCTACACCATGTCAATGTAAACCAAATTAAAAACGATGTGGATAACTGCCGCGTTTCCGCCTTTCGGTTCTTCGGTCTAGTTCCTTTATTATGAATGAGATTTGTGAGAAAAAATAATAAATAGTGATCGTGCAATTCACTCTGTCATTGGAAATAAATAGCAAATATCATCGGGGCGCAGTGAGTTTCTATTATATCACACATTATTTAACTATATTTAATTTAAGGGAGAAATTGTTGACCCTGTATACCGGCTGAGGTCTGAATTTCAACAAGGACATTCTTTTCGCGTGCGAAGTTTGAGAGCGCCATATGAACCTAGTCTTCCTAGTAGTAGTATTGCACTAGGATCCAATGGTAACCATTTTCTATTTTGACGAAAAATGTTAAGGTAAATGTTTCAAAAATTTATCAGATGCGTCGTCCATGTGGTGGCCTTTCATTGGCGGTTTCTTATTTTTCTTTGTGCTTGTGACCCTCTACTTTTATTCAAAATATGGAAATCACAGGAAGCGAGGAAAAAGGAAAATTATGCTTTCCAATGGCTACGGTGAGTTGTTTTAAAACGCCTTTATAACGTGAAATAAATCAACAATTTAGTTTGCCCGTCATCGTTCCAACCACATTCGGAGAATTCCCCAAGGCGATCGATAAATCTGTGAGTGCTTCACCTTCTTCTTCAGCACCTAAAAATCCTAGAACGCAGAATGAATTCGACTTGAAAGTTTGTATTTGAACCATCGTCTTGTCTTTCCTTCCTTTTTTTCCAGCCCTTCCATAAAATCGTTAACTTTTCAAAGAAATTCGTTTTACAGTTAACAGTCCTTTGCTACACTCCTTATGAAAAACTCTGCAGATTAATTCCTTACTTTGAATGAATTTACCTGTAGTGTCAAGCAGTTAATTTCTTAAACCCTAAGCTAACAAAATCGTCACAAGTGTCTTTATTTTGTGAAGTACAGCTATAAGGATGCTGAGATATAAGCAAAACTCGAGACCTCAGGTGGACTTTGAACCTGCGATTGCCTTTACCAGGTGGTCATGCGTTATTCACCACAAGAATTGCGGCCCTTGCTTTTACCTTCTCTCGGCCAGTCTTTTTAAATCTATCGGTGTCATCAGCAATCAACAGTCAACGATAGTGAAGTGGAGAGCACAAATCGGCAATGAACCCAGTTACGCTGAAGCTCCAGTCGAATTCACAACTTCTCAACTTTTATGCTCTCCTTCATGTTCTTTTGTGGGGAATGCACTTGAGCCCACGGGAAGGATAATCAGCGGTTCAAAGCTCATCTGAGCCTCCAAGTTCTGCTCATATCTCAGCATCCTTATGGTCGTATATCACATCCTGTCTTGTCATAAAAAAAAAGGTTGAGCAGAAATGAATGATATGGTGTTCTGAAATCTTTATTTTAATGTACCTTAAAAGGATTACGTCTAATTTTCTTCATAACGCGTATTTAGCGCAGAAAATGTCTTGAACAGTCAATGGTATGGATTAAAAACCGATTCCGCTCTTCAAGCCAGTTTTGAGGTTCGTGGTAGCTTAAAGGTATTTCAAATTCACTTTTGACTCACGCGCTTGCTCTATTAATATAATGCTTAATATTGAAGGACGAGGTGGACTATTGCTTTTCTGAGGAGACGCCAAATGCTATTGATGACATGTTAAGAGAGAAGTATTTGTTCGGAGTTCAAAACGTTCCAGTGCAGCTAATGAACGATCTTCGAATAGAACGACTACGCCGAGAATTCAGACTGTCTCATTTGTGACCCACTGTTTTAATAGTGCCTATCATCGTTGTTATTGTATTTCTATAACTGTCGGAAACCCACACTGCAACAGCCATGAACATGCTCTAATTTACTCTATGATTCCATTGCAACTATGACTTGATTAGCGCTCGTGTGGGGTGGGAGTTGACGGTTTTTGCGACGCACATAGTCGTCAATTTGATCCCGTGTCCTAAATTAACGATTTATCTATTCAATTCGTTTTTCGCAGCACAGCACTTGATTTGACTGGAAAGATAAAAGAAAAAAACTGAGTTGATAAGTGGTAGGCTTCCTCAAGCCATTGTCTAAGGGGGTTCAAGAGAGTTCTTCATCGACGAAAGCGTTATCCTCTGCACTTTATGGTTTCATGATATATCTGAAGTGTGTTTCCATCAAGAAAATGGTACTGGCAACAGTACTTAACATGTAGAAAGTGTTTTATTAACTCTCCTATCTAACTTGGTATTTTCAAATTTCTAAAATGCAAACCTATTTATGTTGATTAAAGGAAGTGAAGAAATTGACGAATTTATAAACGTGATCTTCATGACGAATCAAGAATAGTTTAAATATTCACAGAGTTTTTTTGAAAGTGTGCACTTGTAGGAACGAGCAATAGAATTTATATTACCTAAATATCGTTGTATCACACTTCGATAGTTCTTGATTTCGCCACTCTCTCGCACATTTTTTGAACGCTTTACAAGTTACTCTCTTACCATTGGAAAATGGCGAATATCACAATCAGAACCCATTTCTAGAACTTTGATTGACACTGTAATTCTGAAAGCTATGGGTGGCAGAAAGCGCTAACGATAAATAAATAAGGAAATATAGAGCAAAAAACACCATTCGGCATTCGTTGAAACTCGGTGGCCATGTGGTTCTGTCCATTAGATGTGGATAAGACGCACCCACTTAATAATCCACATTTTGGCGTGTAAAGCAGCTTCCTAACCTCTGGTAGTTACCGTGAGTCGGAAATTCGACTCTCATTTCACACCCTTGCGACGAGATAGTACCAAAGTCTTCGGTCAATAGAGCATCTAACAACGATGAGAACACATTCATCGTGGTTACGCGCAGCATAAGAGACAACAACAGTGACATCCGTTCCGTTGCACAAGTCATTAAAGTTATTATGATGCAAATCCTATGACGGACTTTCTTTTAGCCTCGGCATTGATAAGCAATTCACTATCTTTCTTGAGGAGCAAACACGAGGTTGGAATTATAAAATTTATTAATACAGAATTAGGCAGTTCCAGTCTAAAAAAAAGCTTAAACTTTATCTACTGAGATTATGAAGGTGTTTGGCTCAGTAGATTGCATATGCCAATTTGCTCTTTTTATGATCTGAAGATGGTGAAGCCGCCGAAACGTCAACTACTTTGAACTAAAAACTGCTGTAATACCAAACTCTTGTTTGCTCATCAAGAAAGACAGTGAAGTATTACGACGCAGTTCGTTTAGCTAGTAAACACTCATAGGCTCACACGTACCACATTGAGTGAAAGGCTTGCATGATAAACAAAGGCGGCAGACCTACCTCTTTGAATCCGTGGATTTCGATGAAACGTTCTTCAGACGTCTTCCTGTAGCCAATTTTGTTCTTCGAGTGACTAAGGATGACCTTGCAATTTCAAAAGAATTTTTGAAGAAGTCTACATAAAACTGCTCAACATTAAATACTCAATCTCTTTCTCACTAATTCGTTAGCAACTTAGGAGATGTTGTTTGTAAATGCCTGTACTGGTATATTCCTCCTCGAGTATGAGATCCTATTAAGGTTATTGTTTGTTCAAAGGAGTCAAGTTCCCCGACCGAGTTGACTACTGTCGCACTTCCCAAGGAACAGCTCTTCTCAAGTATCACAAATGGAGTTTATTGGGCAGTATCTTCCCGTCTTAACCAAGCCGTGGACGTAACTGACGCGCTCATGTTAAAGGCACAGAACACTGTCATAGTCTTAAAAAAATGAGGCGGCCTAGAATTTCCTTGAGAAATTAACACAGTCTCCGTAGTCGAGCTGGGTGTGCGCACGTACAACGCGCCGAGCTCAATTAAAGTAAATGAGAAGCTTCTTCGCTGGAAGTGAATTTACCGAATTAATCTACGAAGAACAAAACTCATATACCCAGCCACAATCGCGTCCACATACACAAATATGCATGCGTACACACAAGAAATGTTAATTGAAGGCCAAAGCAGAAATTTCATGTCTTTATCACTGTTGTTTTTTTTGTCCTTTCATCTTCTCTCATTTTTGCAGTGTTAACCTAAAACCTGTGCAATTCATGGCGTCTAATGGCAGACGTTACGACAGTGAGAGTGTATGTGTATACATGTATATATGTATATATATATATATATATATATGCATGTGTTAATAGTGTTGATAAACAATGTCCTAAGAAAAGCTTGTTCGCCCACATTCGAAACAAGACCATGATGCAATGGCTATTAAGCACTTTTAATACAAGAAAGAAAAATGATTTGGTAGTAAATTACTTGATACTTGAATGACCCGTCCTCACTGACTGTGTGGGCCGTAGCATAAGTTCCATTTTTCGGAGATTTGCTTGTTAAGCCACTGTGGTTCTCTGGAATCTCGAGACCAGCCTGGCCAAAGTGTGCGCCAGGTCTTCACCACCACAGGTAGCCACAGCGCTTGTGGATCAGAGGGAGATTTATCACCATGCTACTTTGATATCAGGATGATGGTGAATCCTGGTATTGGTTTACTCTTAGCTAGGCTTATTTACAGAAACGCCGGACTTCTTCTCAACTTGAGAGACCCTGCCAGGGGATGAATCCTCGCTATATTCCTCAGTCCCCAGGTAAACGTCCCAGCCACGATGAGGCGGTAAATCATTGGGAGGATAAATGCACCATGAGATGAGAAATTATGTCCGACGAAACCACGCGTCTTTAAAAGTTTTCACTCTTTCGTGAAGTGGCGATGCTTAGAATTCTGGAAAGTTTTGAGCTTGTTCTTTCAGCAAAGGAAAGTAAGCGTTGAAATTATCCATTGAAAATGTAATGCTTCAAGCCAAGCCGATCACGAAAGATTTCGTTCGACTGAGTGAAAAGAGAATGTGTCGCTCACTGAAAGGTGTTTTGACACTGGAGGAAAAGAAGAAATATGGTAACAGTTTTTTCCTTGATATCCTTCGAGTAGGGGCGCGTGTACTGCAGTGGTTGGAGGCGCACTGCAAAGCACACGTGGAATCGGTCTCCGTGGCCATGGCCCACCAAGCCTTCCATCCCTCCGGGGTCGGCAAATTGGCACCGGATTTATCTGGGAGGGTGGCAGCACTGGCTCGATACTGGCCCGCTGCGAGTCATTGTATGGGCTGGATATGCAGTCAATCGCCTCCAAGCGATATTTAAAGAAATAGAATCCATGGCGGATACCTCAGAAATTGATCAACAGCGAGAGCTTTATCCTTTATCTTTCTATACTTCGAGAAGAGCTTTGAAAAAAGAAACTTGGTTGTTGATTATATGCCGAGTAAGTTTTCGGCTTTTATTTCTGTTCATACTCTGGATTCCTTGTTCTAGCAGTAAGAAGAAAAAACAGCAAAAGACCAAACGGATGATAAATGAACAGAAACAAAATTTCCACAGAAAATGGAAAATGAAACTTGCCATGGTCTGTTGTTGTCCACGTTATCCAATTGTTATTTTGTAAACAGTAAACAGTACAGAACAGTACAGAGTAAACAGAACACTTATACTCTTTAGTGAGAACTTTTTCAATGTCTTTGAACAATTTTTTTCGACCATGTTTATAAAAATTCTACGAAATCCCAACCAGTATACGCAAGACCACCGACAAATATAAAGGTAAAGGGAAATTGTGAAGTGAAATCAAACAAATTGACGACATGAAGGCTTTAACTACTCCTGGATACAGTGGATAATGAAAACAGTCTCTGATAGCATTTCTTCATTACATGGAAAATCGCCAAATCTTAGGATTATCAATTTGCCAGTCAAATAGGTGTATACAGTTTTGACACTACTGTCAGATGGAAAGACCAATAAGCAGGAAACTGAAGGCGAAACACAATGATGATGAAAGTATGGCGCTTGTCCCGCTTGTCCAGAAACGTCGACAAACGGTCTAATTACCGTTCCAAACGCGAAAATTTCGGATGCATAAGCTTTTTACGGCTATCGAGATCTTGAAGACGTTTACAATATACACATTCAAGAAGTTCGAAGAAGTGATCTGGTTATTTAATGAGATTCATTGCGAAACACGGAGATGTCAGCAGCGAAAATTATCAGTATGCGCGAAAACTGTGAGCGAATCCTCTGCGCTTCTTATTAATTACAGCAATATGAAAGAGTGTTAAAAAACCTCTCGATGAACAACGACACATTCCACGCATATCATAAAAATGGTATAGAAATTCCATGAAAATGAAGATTTCAAAAAATGCTTGAGCAGATTTTTCGATGAAAGCATGCGACGAAGTAGCAGTAGGGTTAAGATATGCTTTAATTCTCAAAGAGCTTCACATATAAACGAATATAATGCGACTAGACATAATGACAAGCGGCAGTAAAATGGTAGCCTCAGAATGGCTCGGTGTACATATATGGTTCACATAATCCCCGTTTTTTCTTGTTTTGTGCTACTGGTATTAGTGATATAGAAAGAAACCTTGTTGTACTGTTGGCACACCTGGTTAAAACTTCCAGGTATTCTTATGTCCTATAAAAGCTTTCGTGAATATTCTGAACAAATAATATACAATGAGCTACTGCCACGTAAAAGAAGAAGTGAGCTCAAGTGAAATTCACTAATGGTCTTTGCAAAATCTTTCGCGATATAACTGGAAAATCAGTAAACTTTCAAAAATTTGATTACACGAGCATAACTATGCTGTGGAATACCCTCACTCAGCGAAAAAGACTGAGTGCAATTATAAAGCAGTCATTAGAGGACTGAGGCACTCGCTGAACTCGATCCCGTTTCCGCTACCCTCTTCCGATTCGGCTGATGAGCACTCTGTGGAATGTTTGGATCCATCCGAACCTAAACAACAACGCTAGCTATATTACAAGTTCCAAAAAACTACTTCTCAGTCAGACTCATGTGGCTCACTATATTCTCTGTACGCTTTGAATTATCGACTAACTGAACTGAATTATCAAGTGAGAAAGTGTAAAGCATCCAATCGTCTCTATCAATCACCAAAGTTTCCACTTATTCGAGAAACACGAAAGTTAGCATAGTTTTGCTACAGAAAGGTTTTCCTTGTGATAAAGTCGTTACGAGTATTTAGTAGGACTCTCCTGAGGGATACTTTGCTCTTAGGTGTTCTTCTAGATTGAAATATTGGACTCACTAGGTTAGAAGAACCGTCGTCGCGATTGGTTAAAGTATAGAGGGCCTTTTAAATATCACTGCAAATAGCTTTTTTTGCTTTTACTCAAACACTATTACTCAGACGTAAAAGTTAATTTTACAGCATTCGGCAACATAATGCGCCACGGCATATGTGTCTTCCAAATTGTGCACCCCTCCGTTTATTGAGTAATATGGTATGAAAATGATAGTGAATCCATAGTTAATACAGAAGAGAACGGATCTGAGATATTCGCGAATACGCCTATTTTTTAAGTGGATGCAACGTAGAGTTTTTCTAGGTTTTTGCTGCGAGCGATGTGCATTGGTATCAGCGCTATTCATTGCAAGTCTAAAAAGACCATGCATGGTTTCCTCCTGGTTTTTCTTCTGTAACTACGTAATAACTTTCAGCCTTTTATACCATTTTAAACCCTCCTATATTCAACGGTAACAATGGTTCATGATGGAGATAGGAAACGAAAGTAAGTTGATCAATAAACAATTGACAAGTAACAAAACCACTTACGTTTAAATGCACCATAAACCCATCACAAATATCATTCTTTTCTTTAAAACTAGAGAGCAGAGTCTTTTCTACAATCCATTCATGTTCGCGATCCACAAACGTTTTATCTTATCAAAAAATAATTGCTTATCTTGAAAAAAAGACCAGCAAGTCCATAAAGGCTGGAACTGCAGTGTTTCCATGCAACTATCTGCTAAAGAGATCGGCTAACTTCCATTAATCGAGACTTTAATTTGTTTCTTATAAAGAATTGACAAAACATTATGACCGCGAGATATGGCTCAAATCATGCATGGTAAGTCAACATTAGACAAGGAACATTAAGCAAATTTTTTCTACTAAATTGATCAAAACAATGGAGTGAAAATACACTGAGAAATGCAGACTGTGAGAATGTATCGGGATTTTGCTTCGATGTACGAAGAAACCGGAAACTTCACCGCACACTCTCGAACATACTTAACTTTTCGCTACGCACACTATGAATGGCACGTGAATTATGTATAGTACATTGTCCTCTTCAACAAATTTGCCCCGCCTCTTTTGTTGCATTTTTCACTTTGTGATTCGCTTTTTTAGTGTTCTTTGCTCAAATTCATTCGTATTTTGATTGATACGTATCATGACGTTCCTCTATGCACCGCTCTTTGCTTTTAGAAGACTTGCAAAACTTTTGTGCGATGGAAGAAAAGCCGTCCATCTTCCAGCCACACTACCGTCTACTTTTGGCAGTATAGTGAACAAAATGTATTGGGCAAACCTTGCTGTTTTTAATCTAGACGACTCCATATTACAAATGTGATTTCACTTACTAATTGTAAGGGAAATAGACTAGTGGTTAGAAACTCCATTTCGAATGACTCAGCCCTCGGTGGCAAACGGACTAAATTTCATTTTCGATGGACTCCGTTGTGTTCTTCTTCGATAGAAAATCCGTTGTGTTGGAGAATGATTAAGAAATTAGGAACGATAAGCAAGGAGAGTGGAAGAGAAGTCAATTAGAGTATATCGCTACTAATTAATTCGTGTACAAATATCTTATTGGTTGAGAGGCCACTCTAGAGAAAGGAACATTTAGTCGGCATGCTCAAGAACTTAGGTAAAAGTCTTCCCAAGCAGGCTACACTAGAACTTGAATAAAAGACAAATATTGGCCACAATGTGGAAGACTGAATGAAAAGCTAATATGATCCCAACAGTTATGGTACGGTTCTTTTCAAGTTATTATTGGTTCACCATCAAGCAACCACGTTGTTGAAAGACTGATGGTGAATCGAAAACACGAGGTTTTGTTGACTGTTAAAAATGTCGTTAAGTGTTGAATTTCAGTTCTCAATGTAGCAGACGCATTCTCTTCAATGCGGAAGTCACTGTGGTTGGCATTCACATCACCAAAATGCATTACTCTCCTAAAAAAAATCTCGAGAAAGCATTTCATGTTGTGTGCAGAATAAAGCTCTTCAGTGACCATGCGCATTGCCAACATATATTTTAGATAAGCTATTGATCCAATGCAAAAGTTATTGCAAAACAACTCTGCGCAAAGAAACAAGTGGCTTTAAGGAAGTGAATCAGCTATGATTCAAATGATTTATATAATTCATAAATCGTATATGATTCATGCAGTTACGGATTTGCTAGTACCCTTCCTCGCAGCAACGAGGATATCCTACCCTGTCGTCTAGGGGTTCAGCGAGGTGAAAAAATTCTCCTACGTAACAGCTTCATGTAGAGCACGAAGGATGCAATAAAATTGTTCTTAGATGCTGTCCATGACAACACCAGAAGAGATCCATTAAGTGAAAAGACAAAGTAATCAACCACAAATAAGGCCCACTAAAAACAATTTACACCGTCAGGCACGTATTAATCAACCAAAAACAAATTTTTCATTCATTTATCCACTCATAAGGCTCATGAACGGACAGAAGCTTGATACCCAGGCGAGATAGTCGTTCCCCAACTGCCAATGTTATGGTAACTATACAGCCTCTTTTCTTTCAGTAAAAACCTAGTGCTAAAAAGTCCAAGTTTAGTACTTGCTCAGGAAAAAGAAAGCAATGAACGTTTTATGCTGCGCCAACGCACCTCCTGAGCTTAGAAAATAAGTAGAGCAGTCAGCACTACGCACATCCCTATTTAAGGCCAGGGTCAGCTCCTGATGTGTGAGCGTCTCGACAGCTGCCATATCCATTTTCACCTAAGTAGGAATAGTTTTCTAAAACTCTACGAAAATACAACATTAAATGAGCATTGTATCCATGTTCTGAAGTAGAACTCAAGGAAGGAAACTCCCTAGTTTTGCGCTGTTATGGCTCTGCGCAATAAATGCGACAATAATATCTCTTTTCCTATTTAGCATACTACTCATTAAGAAGCTGTTGAAATATTACTCACTCCTGTAAAATAACGTCTTTGTTTTCACCTTAAAAGGGAAGCACTTTTCACATTACTAAAAAAAAGAAAAGGTTGTGAAGTAGAAATACCTTAAACGGACAAGCTTTCTGAGCGCGGAGTTCCTCCGGACTTATACTTTGTGTGATGAAAATATGATTAAGAGCGCCCTGTACATCAATTCGGTGCTCAACGTCGACAACGATTAGCTTCGAAATCAAGTCGATCATGTCCTCCGATACCTTAAACATCATACCAACAAGCTATTTCAATTAAATTGATAATCGATTTGTTTTGCATGAGGTTATCGTGATTTTTGAAACTGTGCAGCTTTACGACAATTTCTAATAAGTTCTTGGTAGCAATAATGTTTGAATACTTGGGAACATTTGCAAACTTACTTAACATATTCTGTTCTCTGAGAGAAAGTAAGAACAAAGGGCCCCTATAGTACGGTGGCGAACGCGTTAGTCCTGGGAAAGGATAGTGCCATGTTCTATCACCACTCCAAACACCTGCGGTCCGGAATTTTGCAAATGTATCAGCATTATTTTGGTTGCATTTCACGGCTTAAACACTATTTGTGGATTGCAAAAATGCTCCAGTAACAGAATGGAAAAACTCGCTGGCAGAAATCTGTAGATTTTAATGGTGCCTTTCCCAATTAACGGAGTTCAGAATCGATAGTATTTACTGGAAAGGCTTAAGCTGTCCTGCAGTACATACTTTATCATTGGTTTGATTATTTAAGCAAAATTGCATTCGTTTACTTCGACGATGCTACGAATCGAGTTTCACGGTGCATCGTTGAAGGATTGATCAACACCAAAAAAAATTTGTCTTTTAGCTATTATGAGACAGGACAGGTCTGTTTTTCTACTGGAATCAATCTTCACTGCTTTCAATGCGCTAAATGATCCCAGAAAATTATGGCCAAAAGTACCTCTGCTTGCAAATACTTCGAAATTAAATAAGTAGATCGAATGGTGAATCATATTGACTAATACGAACAGGTTTCTTTCACCCAAGAATGCTCCTGCAATGTGAGATCCAAAGCATTGCTTCGGTCGAAAGTACCTAGGAGAGCAATCTGCGCCTATCAACTTTTTCCACAAGATTAGGAAGCAATTTTGGCCAAATCGTAGATGATAGATTCAAGCGCAGAAACCCTGCTCTAGTTTTGTTGTATGCTTTCAATAGTCTCATCGTTAACACTTTGCCCATTTTGATTCAGAAGGTCGTACAAGTTGGTGGTAAAATTCGGTGAATCTCTATTTTCCTCATAACATTACGCTCCGTAGCCTTTCATAGTTTCATAAAATTAATATAATATCCACTACTACATGGTGGATTGTCAAAAGAAAAAAATGTTATCAATGGACGATCACTCATTAACGATCCAGCCAAAAGTTCACTGCTGAATGAAGTTACTTCATTCGTGCAGTACTCCACCCCATCGGATTCGGCTCGATGCGACAACGAAGACATACGTAGCAAGTACGAATGGCCGTGGACGATCGACTCGAATCAACCGAGCTTTTTTGAATGCGAAGGTGTTATTAGACGAGCCGAATAAAATTTTATAAATTCTCTCGCGTAACAAAGGATATTTCTCAGTAATGTCGAAGCTAAACAAAGGTTGGTTTCCAATATTGGTGTCTCCGAAAATATGTTGCTTTGTGCCCCAGTAGTAGATCTGTTTAAAATCGTTGTACCACTATTGAAATGAGTAGAGATGGTTTATGAAAGACGACGTCAACGATCCTTTGAAGACGTATTCGTTACGAAGAAAGGCCACATACAAAGGTGAGCGTGGATGATCGTTGTTGCAGTGTCTGTTAAGGGAATCAAACAAAATTTTTGCAAAACTCGAGTCCTTATCGGTACCCTACGATGGTTTTCTTTCGTGTTTGTGGTAATAATCTAGAGGTATTTAAAACACCGCGATGATTCCGATTTGAATTGTTGTGAAAACAGTGTAATATTTTAAAAAGCACTAAAAACACCAGACTTTCCTCAAATCAATGCAAGCACAGAAAATTTTAGGTAAGAAGCCTACACAGGAAGAAAGCACTGCATTCCCATCTTCACTAGGAAGAGAGGTGCAAGTAACGTGCTTTCAAAGTCACCATTTCATATAATCCATGGTGTACTCGTCAGTTTTTCACATAATAAATGCCCAGCGCTGGTCATGAATACCCACTCAGTAGTTTGCAAATATGAACGCAAATAAACGCTTCCGCTTTTTGTAGAAATGCGTCAGGATCTGTGATTATACGTCCAAAAAATGACATTATGAAAAACAGATTGATGCACTCAGTAGGTATAATGGAGTATGCCTTTTAGTAAATTAGTTTACTTCGCAAATTGTACGCAGGTTGCACTTCGCTTCGAGCGATCTCTCCCGTCAGAGGATGTCATGCTGAATAACTATTGCACTAAAACTCCGAGTTGATTCACCTTACGCTCTCTACAGTTCATTATTTCTGACCACGATCGTTGGGCGTGGTCTCCGAAATTCTCAATGAGACGTCGCGTACGCTCACAACGAATTTCGTCCAGTATCTAAAGGGAAGCGGTATATATGGGTAAAAGAGGGACTCGTTCATGACGAAATATGACAACGAAAAAAACTTCACTTTTTGCGATGGTGCTCCAAGCATAGTGAGAATGATCTTAATTTGACCGGATACACTACGTCCTGGAAAGAGCTCTCGTCGGAGAATCATCTCAGCAAAAATGCATCCAACGGCCCACATATCCACTGCTGTTGAATGTTCCGGCATCACATAAAGCAACTCTGGTGCTCTATAAAATGTAGGAATTGTACAGTAGTTTTCAACGTTTGATTAAAAACAGTGAAGCAACACTCCCACTCAACAGCCTCAACAAAGCAAGTTTTACTTAATAGTAACTTTAATCGTCTATCAGGATTAAAATCTGCCTTAGTGCTTTACGCGACACATAGAGCTTAAGTGGTATCACGGACATACAGAATTTTCAAACACTAAATGATTCCTGTTACTAAAATGTTTGTGCATGAATGTACATGATACATGGTGACACGATAGGTAGATAGGACTGCAAATTCCGACACAGTTTGTAAATGAAGAACCTGAAGTTTTTAGTTGGTTATGTCAACCTGTATGGTAATGTGGCGACATGCTGTGTCATGTAGAAGCACCGCTCGTCGGCTTCGTCAACATGGTCTTTCATAGCCAGTTTTGCCATACCAAAATCAGCGATGCGTAGTGTACAGTCGCTATTCACGAGCAAGTTTGAAGGTTTCAGATCACGATGGGCGATGCCAGCAGTGTGCAGATACTAAAACAATAGCTGCTCTTTCTTCACTACTACATTTCCTGAGGTGCTCTCTGCAATAGCCAAGATGGATCTATCTTTGGAATGAATATTATGGGGGTGGAAAACATTCTACCTCTCTGACTTTTACATGCCTCCTTTCTTTGTTGAATATATGAAGGATTTCAGACACACTGAATTAGCCAATCTTTCACAGTTTTCGTAATTCTCCATAACATTAAAGTCTTACCCTTAGTCCCATAAGCAACTGGTACAGAAACTTCCTTATAAGGTAGTCGTCGAGTTCACTTGAATAGCCATGAATGACTTGGTTAAGACTGTATTCCATGAGATCCATGACTGAAACTGCTGACTTTGCTATGTACAAATGTACTACATGCCTTCTAAATAAAGAGGACACGATTGTAAGACACACCGCTATCAACGATGTAAAAGAAAGCGCATCTGTGATGTCGAAACAGTTCAACTACTAGCGTTTTAAAGCAAAAATCTTGCCGAGGTAAACATTGATTCCTAGCGGTCCTCTAGTGCGAAAAATATCCCTCATTGACACAATATTGTCGTGTTTCACATGACGCAACACACGGATTTCTCGCAATGTACGACGAGCTAACGTTGGCGTAGCCGAGGCATGTCCTATCTTCTTTATTGCAACCTAAGAATTAGATTTGAAAAATCTGAGACAGCTGAAGAAAATGCGAAGTAAGCAAATTATACCTTCGCGAAACCACCATCACTGCTTGTTTCCTCGGCTTCGCAGACAATGCCGAATGCTCCAGCTCCGATGCTTCGAACTGGTTCATACTTTGCGGCAGCTGTACCGAACTCAAAGTCCAGATGCAGTTGACGACGTGCGAGATCGTCCAGGACTCGAGTGAAGCCTGTTTTTGCGGCAGGCATAAGGTCGCACCTTTGATAATGACGGGTGTTACTTTTAGTTTGACTAGACGACTGATCTAAAACGAACTCGGCGGACGACAGGAACTATAGTACAACATTGACTTGCGCGAATTATGCAAATATTTCAGTGAAAGTGTGACTATCAGTTTGTAATACTCGCAGCGATTTACGTACTATGATGAGAAATTGAATGTGCTGTATTTAAGTGGCTACATCACTGTCGCTGTATCGGTCGAAGAGTACCACTGAACTGTTGCCATAACAGCAGTAAGTAAAAAAGACATTAATATCCAGACCTGTGAACCTTGAGCTTTTCCTCCATATATTCACTTTTTTAGATAACTGTAAACCGAAACCTTTACGACACCTTGGGTAATTATGTAAAAATAAAAAAAGTTACCTGCGCCTATTTACTATAGGGACGATGAATAGGGAAATAAGCTAGGAAGTGTTGTTGACATACTGAATTTTGAGCAGTTTCAAGAAATTGTGCCTATATAGCCACAATGATGCTAAGATATTTGCAAAACTACGGACCGCAGGTGGGAAACGAACGCGATATTGTCCTTTCCGGGCACTAACGCGTTCACCATCCCACCATGCGGCTACGCTGATGTAGATTTACACAACTTGCATTCTCATTTTGCGACAAATTTTATTGAGCTCAGTAAAACAGTCTAAACAAATCTTGGCATCCTATTAAATCAAGCAAGTCATACTTATTATTTAGTGACGGTGCCAAGAGTGAGGAAAGAAGAGAAAATGGATGCGATATCTACAATGAAGTATTATGATAGGGACACTCATGTCTAACAACACTTTGAAACAAAGAACTGAGCTGATAATAAAGCGTCCCCTATCGCTCACCACTCCGTCAATGAACTTGACACATTTTCCGGTCCTTTAGATACATATTAAGCGTTGGTCTGCTCGTTCCACCCAGTGATTATGAGTCATCAATGATTTAACACCAATGTTCCACGCCTTCCAGTTCAGAACTGCTCGATATTCACTGCATGAGACGTACGGGGATACTCGATATCGTCGCCGGATGGGGAGCCCATGAACAAAAATGAGGCACTGGAAACGCCACACACACGAGAACCGAATACCTGCTGAAAAAATCTCTTCAGTGCATTTTTGAGTTCCTCGTGCTAAGAAATGGGTAAAAAACAATGGTGCGAGTATAAAGGAATCTTTCGAACAACCTTGAAAATAATTTTCACACAGTAGTGGTTTCGTACAAAGAAAGTATTCCTCTTGGAGCTACTGACCGAGTTGTGAAAAATGTTTAAAAGAAAATTGTAGAATTACTAGACTTAGATCGTAAATGACGTTTTTTACTATAAATAACCCGTCTTTCCATGTGATTAGGTGAAACTCCCTCATAAATCGCTCTTTCCAAAAAGGATGTTGGCTTTTTAAGAATCTTAAATGGATCATTTTGAGGTGGATGCAATAAGAATACAATGTTAGCCTAATTGTCAAGAAAGAAGAATTGGCACCCACTATGGAAAGATTTTAACAGGCAAAAAAATAAAGAAAGGTTAACGAAATCCAGTGCACAAGAAAATAATCGGCGGCCAATTCCTGTTTATTGGGGTAATGCGCAGTATCTTGATAGGGCTTGAAATTCGACGTATTGAAGTGGGAGGATAGGAGCGGGCTACTGGGTGTGGCTAGGCGTTTTGAACTGAGCACTTAGGCCAGTAACGCCCACAGCCTATCAAAATTTTCATGAAAATGAGGAAATATAGGAATAGTAGTTCGTGCAACGTCGATGAGCACAGCTTAGAAATGTGTAATGTTACCGGTACTTTTGCAGAACAGGAAGTGAACAAGAAAAGAGCCCAGGAATTAATAAACTTTTTTAGAAAGGAATATCACGCGTACACAAATAATTTTAGAGTTTCCTGTCGTCAAAAATATTTTTTGGCCATAAGAGTTCACATTCAGAAAGGAACGACTGGTCAATGCATTGAAAGAAATACCTGATGCCTGAAATACCCATCCTTCGTTCTAAAAAAAAGTTTTCAGATTTTCAGAACCGTTGAGATGATTCGAATTTATCAACTATTATGAGAGGTTTTTCACTAGTATTAAAACAGTACATCGAATTTTAAGGTGAGGCAAGAAAGAATAATAAGCGATTGAATGGAAGCGGGCGATCACCTTTTAGGTTCGGTGACCTCGGATTTTTCTTGCAATGAGTGCATTACTTGAAATACAGTATATTTTAGGCAGTGCGCCGATCTTAGAAAAAAGGCAAGAAAAAGGAAGGCGCACAGATACCACCTTCTGATGGCTGACTTTACTAAGCCAATAGTTTTCAGTTACCTAATATGACACAATAGTCCAAGAAACGACGTTTAACTGAAAATTCGTCAAGGAAGAAAACTGTTTGAGAGAGTGGAGGGCCGTGATGAAATCTGTTGAAACTTCAAATGAATCGAAGCTACCTTTTTTTTCCTTTTATTTGTTTAACACACTCGGAGTACAACGCGTTCGACAATGTAGCCAGGTGTAAACGAATAAAAAATACACAAGCGTTAAAACCACATCTAATTTATATGATAGAACTTGGGAGTACAAAATTTCAAAGTCAAATCGTTTCTAAAAACCGATCTCTCATTTGACCTCGACGTGAACAATCAGTATCGTTTTAGATTGGTAGGCATACATAAGGTCAGTAGAAAACTTTACTGTGACTAATTTTTCTTTATTGCGGTGTTCCACTCCATTCGATTCGTTTCCATATAACTCGATACGACTACGGAGAACCACACATTGCCATCCGTGTCAACAAAACCACAATCCACGCCAGCACAAACACAGAACGCCTCGTCATTGCAAACAGATTAGTCGCTTTATCAGAAGCGGTAGACGAAGGATGAGAAAAAAAGAAAACTCCCAAGTGCAGTTGAACTGCAAGTCCAACAATATTCATAACGTTTGCGTAAACTGATAGCCTTCTGAAAGACGGAAATATTAATTGAGTTGGTGACGACTTGAAAGCTAAGAACAATTAGAACTGGATGAAAATTTAACTGAAAAAGATTTGAGAAAAAACACCCCAATTAATCGACTGGATATCTATCAAAAGGCAAGAAAATTTTTATAAACCACTCTACTTTGTAAAACGCTTATTTCAATGACAGTATTTTAAGAGTTCCCTGGTTTTCGATGAACGATGATTCACCAAAGGCTCATCAAGCCACCCGTTTCTTCGGAGTCGGTAAATTAGTTCCGAACTTGCCTAGGATGTGTACACTCTTGCCATTAACGTCGGGCCCTCTAACGTAGCTGTCTTAGGATTCCAGAGTGAATCGAGTCGACCAGCATTCAACGACGTTTATAACGAAGACGAAAATCCTCAAACAGTAGCTGAACTCGCACATTGAAGTTCGAAGACCTTCGTGGACGAGGAATGACAGGAAACGCATCGAATTTAAGAAAAGCTGGGTTCAGCATAGCAGATGTAAGAATGGGTCATGGAAAAAAAAATAGGGCACCCGTTTTCTAATTTCCGCTTTTTACCTAGATTAGGAGGTAGTTTGAGCCCCTTTGACGGAGAATTACGAAATTCCTCATTTTTAAAATTTCACTACTTTTTTGTAGTTGAGAAGTACCTTTCTCTCGAAACTTTTGAGGTGGAAATAATAAACATTTCCTAGGTAGTAAAAATGACACTAAATCTTGTTAATAGGAGAGCGGCGTGCCATCGCAAGAGTACGTATTTTTTTTCGTCATCGCAGTGACTCCTGCATTGGGTTACTAATGGCGTGATTTCTAAACAAAAATATGGAACACTTCATCATGCCAACATTATTGATCTTCTGGCACTACAAAATAAGAAACGTTAAAATGGCAGATTACAGTTGTAATTCAGCGCAATGCAAATAAAGAAAGCATCCTTCTAGTTTCCTGAAGTGACAAGACCATATTTCTCACATCCAACTTTCTATTACCGGCAGTGATCAATAAGTGAATGACCTCTTCTTGAGCAGAGACGATTGTCGAAATAACACACACTCGATAGTTGCTAACGTTTCGACGGTTCCACCTTCTGTGGCAAAAAGATCAATAGAAATAGCTGAGAGACGTGCGAAACAAAGGACCCGCATGGTGTGGTGGTGAACGCGTTACTCCCCGGAAAGGATAATAGCGCGTTCGTTCCCCACCATAGACACCTGCGGTCCAGAGTTTTGCAAATATCTCAGCAACATTGTGGTTGTATTTCGCTTAGTAACCTGCCATGAAAATTATAGAAGGCAGAAAACAAAACGTTAAAACATTGTGATTTCAACTACAGCCATAGCTTAACTGGGTTCTATGCCGATTTGCGCTCCCCAGATCAACCCCGCTGACGGGTGATTGCTGTGGCAAAAAGATCAATAGAAGAGACGTGCGAAACAAAGGACCCGCATGGTGTGGTGGTGAACGCGTTACTCCCCGGAAAGGATAATAGCGCGTTCGTTCCCCACCATAGACACCTGCGGTCCAGAGTTTTGCAAATATCTCAGCAACATTGTGGTTCCACCTTCTTCAAACCTGAAAGAGTGAATTCATCAGCAATCTACTCATTCGAGCACTTTCACCAACCTAGTAGCGAAAGAGCAAAACATTGCAAAAAATCATACAGAGACATAGGACTTTTTGACCTGATAGACGCACATACCTCACCCATGTAAGATCTGTGCGGCTGCACTCCATCAGTAAGTGGAACACTTATGAACAGCAAAACGGTCAATGTTTAAATGATGCTCTTTCTCGTGCAATAGAAATTTAGGTATCGAGTTTATTCTGATGAGGTTATGAAAATGTTTAGCTGAGCAGATTACTTGTCTGTTTGACCCTTCCAGGCTTTGAAGGAGGTTAATCCGCTGAAAAGTTGGCACTGTTGAATAAATATCGTTTTAACAACTTTCACCTAAAAAGAGAAAGTTGAGTATTGAAAAACCGTCTTTATTTGGAATAAGCAATGTGAAAGGAAGACCTTCATTAGCATAGTAAAACCTTGGAACAAAGGAGAAGGTGAAAGTCAGGTCCCTGTGTAGAAGAATGTTCCTCCACTATCACTGATGCCATAATTCGGTTTTTATAAGGATATCAGAAGTAAAAGATTTTCTAGGGTAAAAAGCTTTACGATAAACACACAATATACAAGCAGTTCTACTCTAAAACAATTATCCTACACATAAGTACTGATCTAGTCTGCTTTGTCAGTTGCAAATCTGAAATAGAATACTGATGAAACAATGTTAAACTACAGTTTTTGCACTATACGCATGAAAGGAGTATTCTAATGCACTTCTCATCAAGCGGTGGCCTATATACACCGTACAGAGAGCGCTTCACTCAGCCATCGAAAATGAAAGGCGACAAAAGTTGCAATGACGGAAGCAGTATAAGTATCCAGAAATGGCGACCAAATGTGTGGCCGCTAAAAATTCGGGAGAGGGATTCCGTAATGTGCATAGGTTATGGATGTGGCTGTTTAGCATTTAGATAGAAGGCTTTGAGCGGAACTCATCCCATAGGTGACCTTGTGTGTCCCTGAACGGGGGTAGAGAAAGTGGATCGCCCGTCCAAGGACACCACCTCTTGAAAGCGTAACGGAGAGCAGAATTACAATAAGAACTTTACAATGCCTGGATTTCTCTCTATTAAATCTTTTGGCTGCCTTATGCAAAGCTTATATGGAAGGTAAGTACTAAATCTAAGAAAAAAATGGTGCACGTAGTACCTTCACAAAGTGCACAAGTTGAACGTTAAAAAAAAGCTAGAACCATAATAGGAATTTTGTGCAAAAAATTCACGACTACCCTATCCAGATCGATCCATACAAACACTCCATTTTCACTTGATGATCAATCAATACTGATAAGGAACAACATGGAGCCGGATGTGTGAACTCGGTGGAGTTCCGACTTATCACTTCGACTTAGCCACGTCTTTTTCATTTGAGCGATGATCCATATTTATAGTAAGTATGTGAGAGTCATGGCAACGTATTCACAGTTCCTAATAATGCCCATGGAAATATTATTGCCGCACTACGTCTACACCTATATTGCTGCTTGCACGATACGTAAAAATGATTGGGGCATTTTAGTACATATAAGAAATTAGATTAGACACCACTGATTGAAAACCTCAGTACTAGACAAATGCTAAATGGACGAGAATTAAGAACCAATAAGGTCCATCTAGCCTCTTTCGCGCAACCATGCTTCTCTTAATGCTGAAGGAATTTCGGCTATAAATTCAAATTGGCATGTTTACTCTATGGTAGAATGTGCTTCCTCAGAATTGTTTAAAACACTTTTTTGGCATTTTTTCCTCAACTTTTTGTCTGCTGAAAAAATAGATACACAGCTTGGGCCCTGCTTAGTACTCGTTCCATCAAACAGCGCCCTCCACTTAAGTGGAGCAGCAGGAACTCGTCCTCAAATAACAGCTGGCAAACTGGTTCTGAACCAGGGAAATCTCAGGTGTACGAAGACTCTTATAAATATCTTGATTAATTTGAATTTTAGTCAGAAAAATATAAAACCAATGAAGATGAAAGAAAAGGAAGCAAAGAGTTGAATTGCGCCTAGAAATCTTAGGAAAGAAACGGAAAGACGTAAGAGATAGCGCATAGTTATAAAATGTTTATTAGAAAAAGAGATGGAAGTTTATAACAAAGTGTCAGAAAAACGTTAAAAACTCCATACAGTGTTCTAAAGTGATCACTTTTTATAGTGAACGGATTAATGTAACCCATGTTTTCATAATCGTTCCAACCAGAGCTAACGAATCTAGCGTGGAGTTGGATTCTCGGCTGCTCACTAGTTTGAGGAACGATAAGTTGAAAACTACATCTATGCTTGAAATGCCAACACATTTTTAGTGAAGGCATTCTTTGCTTGCAAGTACGAAACCAAGTGCTGTGTTAATACAGCCCGTTGGCTGCTGAATGCTATAGTCCCTTCAAACGATGACGTTGACAAACTAATTCAGCACGAATTAGATCTTAAATATGAAATAAACAAGGAATAGAAGAGATTTCAAGGAGAGAAAAAAAGACAAGAGAGGAAAGCAACACACAGTTGTATTTGAATATTATACACTTCTAAACATTCCGTGCCAATCTACGAAAAACCGTTGGTTTTGGGAAGAATTTTTCCAGAAGTGTAGTTTAATGGTACGCTGCTTTTCTCAAAGCCGCAGGAATGAGGAAAGGTTAAAAGGAAATAAATTCAATACACAAATCAGAAACTATGCTGACATTGAAATCTTATTAACAATAGGTAACCTTTCAACCTTGTACTCCTTCTGGAGATGCAATCTGTAACAAAAACGCGGATAGTAAACGATTTTATTCTTATCACGGAAATTCTTTACTTTCTTTACTACTGACAGAAATGGTTTGCCTTATAAAAGCTCACATTGTTATAATAAACCTTTTTGGCCATAAACGTTTGGATCGTTTTATTATATCGACAGACATAATGCCATGAGCGCTGCATGGTTTATGTTACGTGCCATATGACGGCAACATTACTTGCCGAGATGCTTTACTACCACTGAAAAAATTAAAGGCAAATACGAACTCACAATAAAATGATACAGAAATAATAATACAAAATTACATAATGATACAGAAATCACTAATTTTCTGAAGACCTACAAACTGCACCCTCAGAAAGTGGTATTGGTTGGGCGTAGTGTCGATGCTTGAATTGTGCAACAAAACACGCTATCCGCTGCTGCAGCGCAGCGGAACTGGTTTGTGTGAAGCGTCAAAAAAGCTGATGGAAAGTGACGAAATAGGTGAAAGAAGATGAGGAACACAGTGACGATGCCTACATTGCAAAAGACGCCTGAATTAGAATCGTTTACGAGATTACTAGCCTCATGTTGCTAATCGCCACTTCTGTGTGTTAAACGTTGTCGAATATTACCTCTGTCTCTCTAACTAAACACAATGACGTTGAAGCGGGTTCTGTTTGCCAGAAGGATTCATCAACGTCGGCTTCCGTCCGCAATTCCAGATCAACTCCATTTGCTGGCTACAACGATCAGTCACTGTGTCTATGGGTTGGTTCGCTAATTCCTGCAGGTGAACTAGTGATGAGAACACATCTCTTTCTTCTTGAAAGTGGTAACGATGATCTGGGTGAAAATACAGCTTTTCATCACACCTTTTATTCAACTTTATATCCAATCTCATCATCCTTCGTCTGTTCGAAATTAATAAAAGCATATAGAGCTTTCCCAGCAAATGGCGTAAGTTTTTTTTTCTTTCCGTTGCGATGAAATTTCGATTTTTCTTTTGGTACACATGAAACGTGTTTCTTTTTTCACATTTTTGGGTCAAGGCTTGCAGAAGAAGCAGGATTTCGTCCATCGGTATAGGATGGCGCTCACAACTGACATTCATGTTTCCAGCTTCCTCTTTTGCGTAGAGCTTTAAAAATTCAACGCTGCTTTCCCTTTTGGAAAATTCCAGCTAGAGCGAAATTTGAAACTGGAGGAATATTTTGCAATAAATGTTTACAGTTCGAGATCAATTCATCAACGTTTTTCTATAAGACTGTGAAGTTTTCAGTAGCTATCGGAGAAACAGTGCGGTTACGAATACGTCTTAAAAAATTGAGAGGCTGTCAAAGTGTACTGCACTTGCACTTAGTATTTGTGTTTAATCTTCTAAGAGTGTTGTCCATTGAGAGGAACGCGCATGAAAAGAACAAATAGTTTTCGAAAGTGTGGAAAGATGTCAAAAATAAGTGTTGTTCTTGGAGCGTTATATAATTAATCGACCGAAATTCAATTTGTGGTGAAGAGACTTTTAATTGCTTTCCGTTCAGAGGGATCAGGTGTAAAATGAAACGCAAGCGACCGAAACTGTTGCATTTCGCAGAAAACTGGGGTCTATCCAAATTAAGCCAATAAAGTTCTTATAAATCTTATACCAAAAAGGGACTCAGAATTCTCTAAATGACTGTTCTCAAAAGCAATTCTTCAGCGCTACTTTTCAGAAGGAAGTTCGTAAAATTAGCTTTCTTTCTAACAATTCCAGCAATTCTTGCTTATGGTACACTGAGCTGTTTGCAGATCAGTAGCATTATAGCATCAAGACATTTTCTAAATCCCGCCAAAAAGCTAAGTTTTGTGTACGCGGTACAAACCTAATTTTAATCCACTGCATGACGAAGTGGCCCCATTAGGAGTCATATCACGCAAAAATATTGGCTGACTACAGATTTAAACCAACATTCCTCATCTCGCAGTTAATTTTGCTAGCAAAAATAAAAAAATATCAATATCTACAATTCTTAGAGTATAAATTGAAATCTTCTTCTTTACCACTAAGAAATTCTACTGTTCTGGAGCCTGAGGCGATTATCCATACAACACTACTTCTTCAATGCCCACATTACGTTACATTACAACCAATGACTTTACTTCTTTTGAAAACGGAAACCAGAAACCGAAGTACTCGTCGAAAATTAAGGTATGTTGTCAAAGAATCAGTTTCTTTAGAGAAGGTTAACGCTGTGTTCATTAACGAAAAAAGACCGTATTGGAAGCATTGTAATATGCATTGTTTATGAAAATATGAATATCAAGGTCAGGAAAATTTCAAAAGAAAAGGGCTTTCACGGGACCTAAAAACAATGAACAGATCACTCTGAAATTTTTGTACCAGAATTTTTATACCCTTTTCTTCTTCATATTGCTAAATATTCACGATTTTCGCCGTTGTTTCAAATCTAGGCGTGCATATGACTCTAGAATCTTTGAATCAACAATTATATAACCGGTCCTCATTTGTCGACAGGCAACTGTCACACGTTGCTGTAGTATGGGAAAAATAATGGGTGCTGATTATTACGGCATATTCTGGCAATGCAGCACTAGCCACAGTTCTGTTCATTTCACTAGAAATGTTCCTCATGCGAGCAACCACAGAATTTTGCACAAGAATTTTCAAATTAGAGGAACGCAGAGAGAAGGGCAGCATTCGTACCTCCAAAAAAAATTGGCAGAGTTGCGAAACGGCTGCTTCTTTTATTTCTAAAAAAGTTTTCTTTCGATGTTTTTCTATAGTGTCAGCGCACAGATAAGAGTTCGGAAGAGCTTACCACCTTGACTATTTTTTCTTCAGAGAAATTTCATTGTAAAGAACCAGTCATGGAATCGAAGCGAAGACAACATTTTGGCGGTTCTGCACTCTATCATAGCACAGATAGCCATCACAAGGAGCTGAAATTGGAATTTTGGAGGTCATTCAGTATACACGCTGTGTTCCACGAGCAAAATGATTTTATAGACAGCGTCAGAGCCACGGTGAAGACCATATAGTAACGCATCGTTGGAGACTGTGAAAGTCTCTCCTGTTTTCAAGTCTCTAAACAACTGAATTACTTTTTCAATTTTTCCAAAATTTACATTTACGTCGAATTTAAAAATTTAAAATAAAAATATTCTTCTATTTTTATATTTTCATGAGATCCGTCTTCACATCTACTGTGCAAACCCCAACACCTCTCACATTCGAATGGTTTGCTAGCAACCATCACCCACCGAGGCCTTCCACCTTTCTGCATGTGGCTTCGGCTGCTCCTTGAGGATTTTCATTTTGTCTTAAATGTCGTAGAATTCTGGACGAGTCGATTCTTCCTGAACTCATGTGATAGCCCGGCTCAAGTGTTCCCAATTCGATTGCACAGAGTGATTTTTTCACGGATTAGTGCATTACCAATTTCTCGATCCCGAGCGATAAAAGGCTTGATGAGCCCGGAACGGGATCGTAATAGCACCGAGCTCGTGATGATCGGCATAACTAGCACTGCGTTTTATAACCACAATAAAATTATGTGGCTCTTGTGGCGCAGCGGTGGGATGCGCTCTGCAATGCACTTAGGATCGATACCTCAGCCCATGCCCCACAAAACCTTCCATCTCTCCGGGGTAGGCCATTTGGTGCCATACTTGTTAGGCAGAATAGCAGCACTGGATTGACACATCGGCAGGACACCGCGAGTCTTTGTAAAAGCCAGATATGCATTCAGCCACCTCCAGCGATGCCTAGTGAATCGGAGTCCGTGGTGCATCTCTCAGGAGTTGATCAACGCCGAGAGCTTTACTCTCTATTCTTTTTTAATATGAATTAGTTACGAAATGATTTTGTTTTTTTGTTATACCTTTTTATTTTCTGCCTACTATAATTTCGCGGCAGGGTACTAAGCGAAATATAACCACAACGTTGCTGAGATATTTGCAACACTCTGGACCGTAGGTGTCCATGGTGGGAAACGAACGCGCTATTGACTTTTCCGGGGAGTAACGCGTTCACCACCACACCATGCGGGTCCTTCGTTTTTCCCCCCTCTCAGCTATTTCTATCGATCTTTGCCACAGCAATCACCCGTTTGTTTTTTTGTTTTCATTTTCGAAAATTAAAATATTATTCTAGAAAGGAGATTTTTTTCCCTTCACATGTGGTCAAGTTGTTGTGCTCTCGATATTTTGCCTAGCTTTTAAATTGCTCTTGAATAATTTATGGGAAGAATCGGAAAAGGATAGGTAGATTCAAGGTTTCCAGCAGCCAATATTTCTATTTCGTATATTTTGTACGAGCCATATGTGAGCGGTACGATATCGAATAGTTGTAACTTCACCTGAGAAGATTTTAGGAGGAATGTTATAAAATTCATTCTAAATAACCCTTCTAGCATTTTGCTAGAAAATTTTCTTAGATCATATTACATTTGTTGGACATCGTGCAATAGGTTTTGCGTCAACCTTGTGTGCAAAGCAGATGATGCTCTCAATTACTTCAGTCAGTAGCATGGTACTATATTTCTTGGGAAGATAATACAAGGATAAAACACTAGCTTGATGGATACTTAGGTTATTATATGCCACTTCAAAAGTTATATATATATATATATATATATATATGCATATATATGTACATTCAATCACCTTCGCTGTGCTTAATGTCGTCAAAAAGAGGACATCTCCTAACGATAGATCAACGCTTTACACGCCAGAAGTAACACTATAAGAGCACAATTTAGATATACAAGATTAAATAGGACCTTCGTGCCATTAATGAGGAGGGGAAAGGCTGATGAAATTTTAGAAAGTCTTAAAGAAATTCAAACGCTAAGAAGTAGATTCCAGTCGTAGTCTCGCATCACTAAGTTGAAAACAAATACATTCGTACCACAGCACGTGTATAGAACAACATATGAAGCAATAAATCCTTTTGTTCCAATAGGCCGACATTACATATTGTGCTCATCTCAGCACTTCTTTTCTTCGGTCTATTTTTTCCACGTCAGAACCCCAGTTCTGAACCCCGAAATCCCCACTGATGAAAAATATCTGTGGTTCTACTCTCTGAAGCTCGACTTGAGATAGAAAGAATAAAAAAGGCACAGCCCCAGGACCCAATAATATCACCCGCGACTTCCTTAATGTTGGAAGCCACTAATTTGCTTGTACTTCTCGCAAACCATATGACAGCCTAGAAAAATCCCAGACCAGTGAGAGTCGCCGTACGGTTTTCTTGCCCAAGAAAAGTGACAAAAGGGATCTCCATAAATATCGTCATAAGTGCATGTCAAGTGTGCTTTACATGCTGTTCACGAAGAGTAACTTTTTGTACACATTGGAAACCTTGGATGAAGAACAATCAGATAATAAAGTAGGATTTCAACAGAAATTCTGCTGCATGGACAATAACTGTATGACTGGTCATAGATGTTTGTGAGAAGCACTGTTTTCCCCTTGTCCTCACTTTTATCGACAAAGCGAAATAGTTTCGCAGCGTTGAAACAAATGAAATCCTATCAGGGATCATCAACCAAGGAAAGGGGCCGCCCTGTATACTAACACCAACAAACTGTAATCGAAACAGCAGCACAAGAGCACAGCTTTTTTTATCGACCCCTCGTCATATACATCGTGGAAGAGAATCGACAAGGCGACACGATATTGCCAGACCTCCTGTTTACTTCTGCACTGCACTGAATAATGAAGTCACTTGACTAAGATGAGGAAGGTATGCGTAACAAAGGATAAAGGAAAAAACTCTCGGGAGTGATCACTCGTTTAGCGATGCCCCCTGCATTCGATTTTATTAAGCATCGTTTGGAGATGTTTGAGTGCATATCAGGCCTTTACTCACGTTAGCCAACCGATGTATTGAGCAAGCGCTTCTATCCTCCCCGACAAGACTTGTACCAATTTGCCTATCCCAATAAGATGGAAGGTTTGATGAGCTAGGGAGGAACGCAGAAATAGATCCCATTTGCACTGCAGGGCACCTCTGACCACAACGCCACACGTACCCATTAAGGTATGTGTATTGGTGAAAAATCTTCATCAAATTTTCGTTTAGCGGATGACAACGCCACCTTTTTGATGTGTGCCATGAATCAGAGACGATGCTCAATAGACTCAACGATGCTGCAAAAAGATTACACTGCGCATAAATAGGACGAAGATTCAGTTCATGAAGAACCAGTTGTGCGAAAGCGAATAAATCGAACTAGATGGATCTCTAATTACGAAGCCAGCTCGTAAGTGCACATCTGACGCTCAGCGCAGATGGAACAACACAGGAAGAAAAAATTAGACTGAAGAAGGACAGCAGCAGGAGCCGCATTCGAGTCACTCAAGGAAGCCTTCAACAAACTCACAAACTTTCATTTTACGGCCACTGCGTTGCTTTATCGCCTTTACGGAATTGGTGTGTGCAAAAACTATGGGCACCTAGCTCACGCGTGTTGCGAAACCGACTAAAGATGCTGAGGGCAGCGTAGTTGAATAGAGGATGAGCTCATTTTCACCATAGGTAGGAGTTTGGCTTCTCGGCCGTTTGCAAAGAAACGAGCACTGCTATTACCCTTAAAATTAGTAGTCGAAAAAAGTTGGCCACCAGACACTTTACGATGACAAACAATTCGTTAAGGGCTACATGACCGCTATACGTATTCTACACATAGACACACAGCTCGTTCGCACGACAGAGACTAGAATTGCGTGTTATCGGACACGGTTAGTCTAGTTTCCTGTAAACTACGTGCAGTGGAATAGGCTAAGACGGACAGCTTGCTTTATGCCTGCTTAAAAGAACGACAATTCCACTGGGCCACAAAGGACATAAGAACACAATGGAGAATCTTGCAGTAACTGCCACGACCGACTTTCTATTAACCTCGGCATTGATCAAGCGATTCTCCTCGTACTCTTGTTGAGCAAAAGAGCCCAATAATGAAGTTGATGTTAAATTTCGGATGTTTGCGAATGAAACTTTCAAAGTCCTTAATCACTATCGCGCG
>UYYA01000666.1:0-39121 GCA_900624975.1 Angiostrongylus costaricensis | reverse complement strand
TCCTTTCGACTGCGCGTTCGATAACGCTGAGTGACCTTTCATCCTGCTTACGCAGCGACCAGGTTTCTGACGCATACGTTAATGCAAGAAGTATCGTTGAGTCGAAAAGGTGGGCACGGAGTCGCGTGTTCTTTGTTCTCTTCACTACATCCTCAGTACTCTTGAAAGCTCACCAAGCCGCTCGTTTTCTTCTGTTCAGCTCTGGAGCTAGGTCGTTCATCATATTGATTTCCCAACCAAGATAGATATAACTGGAGCATTCAGAGATATACGTTCCGTTGAGCGTGAATGGGGCATGCGAAACCAATCCGTTTGTTGGGACGGCTCGTTGATATAGGAATACCAAGTAGTTAAGACGATTTGGTCAAAATTTGCTGCTCGCCTTTGTGTACGCTACGCGGGACTTCTTGTAAGTAGCAGTCACAGTGCCGGAAACCTCAAACTTGGGTAATTAAACCGTTTATTATAATTATACAACAATTATGGCATAACAATACAACTGTACAATTAATACAACAATGATACAAGTAATGAATAGGCGCCGCCTGATTTTTTGTGTTCAGGTTGCTCAAGAGTGAAGTGGTTGTCATATGACTTCGACCACATGAGATCGATGCGAGCAAACGATATGGTGACCTGTGCAGCATTGCTGTGACCTGAGCTAGTCAGCCGTGAAGCCGTTTATATACCTTTGCGCTGGGCGGAGACGGGCTACAGTAGGCAGAAAGACGGGTGCTGGAAACATTTCTCAAGCCTTGCGATCTGATAGGGCGATATTCAAAGCCGAGGACCGTAAGTGCAGATATTTTACGAGATAGGCGCCAGCGAAATGTTAGACATACGGCTATCAGATCGTTATGTAGAAAAGGTCATGGGAGAGGCATTTGAAATGTTTGGAAAGGTTATAATTGATTTACATAGAGAGCATTCTAATATTTGTGAAGAATGTTTTCTATACCGTTCTTCATGAACATCTTTTTGTGAGATTTAGCCGAAGACCAATCTTTCCACAGACTTTATCGAAGTTGGAAAGCATACGTTCTGCCTGGCTAATGTTTGGTGTTATAAGGACGATGTCATCAGCAAAGCAAAGACGGTGTAACTGCCGACCGTCGGTTTTCACTCCCATATTATCCCATTCCAACGTTCGCATGACGTTCTAGAGGGTGGCGGTAAATAATTTTGGCGAGATGCTATGGCCTTGCCTAACTCCTGTTTTGACGTCAATGTTAATATCGTTGTCGAATGGTGATATCATGGTTTTGAAATTTTTTGTACAGCTCACGAAGAATCTTTATGTTCTGAGTAGGGACTCCTTGACTTTCAAGGGCTTCCAAGACTGCTTCTCTCTCAACTGAATAAAAGGCCTTCTGTAAATCGATGAAAGTGAGACAGGGCGGTCTTTTGTACTCTCGTGATACTTCAGTGAGTCTTGTTATCGTGCGGATGTGGTCTATCGTACTAAATCCTCTTTGAAACCTTGCTTACTCACATGGTGAAGGCTCAATGTTCTTTCAATCCTTTCGCACTTTAATGAAGGCATCCTGTTTAGGATGACTCGAGCAGAAAGTTTGCAGACGATAGACAGTATGCAAATTGGGGGCCTTAGTTGCCGATATCGTGGAGGTCACACTTCTTGAACAATAACACTGCCTTGCTGGTCTTCCACTGAGTAGGGACTTTGCATCCAGACAGGTAACGTGTGAAGAGCTGAGCCAGGTTGTTTATGAGGACTGGCGGAAGGTTCTTCAGGTGTTCTTGTCTTATCCTGTCCGGACCTGGTGCTGTTCGATTGTTCACCGATGAAATGGCATGTCGAATTTCGGAAGGCAGAACAGGTAGTGCAACATATCCATCCTTATTTATTTCATATAACGGATGGTGGACGTGGCTATCGAAGAGATCCGAGTAGTATTCGTCAATGATTTTCTCTATTGCTTTTGTGGGCGCTGTAACTGTTCCGTCTGGGCGCCGGAAAGCAATCATTTTGGTCTTGTAATTGGCGAAGCTTCGGTCTTTAATCGCCTTTCTGCACTGTTTTGCAAGTTTGGACGTTAGTTTGCGGTTGCCTGCAGTTCGTCCGATTCCACGCTAGCGTACCAGTTCGAGTGTTTCTGGAGACAAACGTCTCTTGGTGACTTTCGAACTCTCAGCTTTCATAGCGCTAACGTGAAGATGTTGAATCAGCCGATCGTATTCTTCGTCGTTGTTATCGACAACGGCATCTTCCCAACTGCCGACTAATGAATTGAGTAATTCCTTGTTTGAGGTGGCTCTCTGACTTCGGATTTTGAATTTAGCGGCTTTTTCTCCTTTCCGCGAGGAATAGAATCCTGCGCGAAGAAGATAGTGGTCTGACGCCGTGTAAAATTTTGGGACAACATCAACATCGGTTAGGCAAAACCTTCTATTTACTATGATGTGGTCTATTTCGTTATGGTACTCTCTATTGGGATACTCCCACGTGCAGCGTTAAGGGTGGGGCTTCTGGAATTGCGAGTTACCATGGATGGTCTTGGTCACCGTGATAAGCTCAGGTAGCAGCTCACCCTCCTCGTTCCAATCTAATACGTCGGTCCCAATGTGACGTTCTTCAGACGTTCTTCTTGGTCCAATCTTGGCTTTGAAATCGCCAATGATGACCTTGAAGAATGTGTGGTCTTCCCTGTAGAACTTCTCCAAATCCATGTAGAACGCTTCGACTTCTTCTTCGTCATAGCTTGATATCGGTGCGCAAACGGCGAAGATTGTCAAAGCCGGTGTTGATCTGCATCTCTTTAATCGTAAACGTCCGATTCTGGTTGTAAGCTGTTCGAATGAATCGCTGCTCATGGACAAAGTTGTTTTGACGACAATGCCGACGCCACCGACTCCTCTACTGTCGCATGTTCCGAGGAACAGCTCTTCTCCAGTGTCTTAGACAGCGTTGAATGGGTGGCGCCGTCTCGTCTCGGCCAGGCCGATGACGTCTTACCTTATCCTTCTTGCTTGCATGAACAAATCTTCTTCGTGGACGCGGATGCAAGTGTACGTGCATTTAGGTACAGATCGTCACCATAGTTCTTTGAAATCTAGGCAGCTTCCATTGGCCCTGAGATTTCAGCAGCCTCTCCGCACTCGTCCTACCCACCGCTGCGAAATGGGGCTCCTTCGGGATTAGGGGAATGAGGCCCGTTTTTCTACTGTGCTTAGTATTTTGCTACCCACGTATAACTTGCTGGTCTCTGAATTTGAGAGCTGGTTATACTTACGGGTAGCTTGCCGGGCTTTGCCAGAGTGGACATGGATTGGTTGAGTGGACTCATTTGTTGGAGGCGACTCCTAACCACCTCCCGTATACTTCTCTGTCACTTGGCCGCAAGCTTGTGGCCAAATTGACTCGTAGAATACAATCTGAGAACGCACCCACACACACATGCATGAATACTCCTAGCAAATGCAGAAAGTATGTGCGAAATCTTGCAGTAGAAGAAAGGAGTCCATCCTATGGATCGACCTGAGTCTCGGTGAAGCAAAGGTCGCTTTTGGTCCGCAATTAACCCCGTATCCGCCACCTGAGGACGCGCCATATAGCTTCGCGACTATCCGGTTGCAGATCCCTCATATGAGGGAGGTCCGCATAGTAGATTTAATAGATAAAGAAATTTCCACGTCGGGTAAAGATACATAGCTTGATAGATAAATCCCACACATGTCTATTAAGCACTCGCGTTCTTTTTGGATGTTTTGGCGTTAATCCAATGCATTTCTTGGTTGTGTTACGTGTTGGCATTTCTCCTGTTGCATCATGGTCAGTAGCGCGTGTAGCGCAGTGGTCACTGGCTCCCTGCAATACATATGGGATCGATCCCAATGCTCACCAGGCCTTCCTTCTCTCCGCGATCGGCAAACTGGTAGCAGACTTGTCCGCGAGGATAGCAGCACTGGATCGATATATCAGTAGGCCACCGCGAATCATTATAAAGGCCAGACAATGCATTCAATCACCTTCAGCGATGTTTAATGAAGTCGAATGCATGACACATCCGTCAAGGACTGATCAACGGCGAGAATTTTCATCTTTTAGTTTTTATCGGGATCACAACTTTCCCTGTAAAGACTTCACTGTTATTGTTCTGTTTGTTCACATGTAGTTAATTAAATCTCATGGTACGTAACTTTTCAATAACTGCTACTTCAAAAGTTCAGGAGACAATTTTCCAATGCATTCGTTAGCATACACAGCAATACAAAGTACTTGACATTTCAGCTGGATCAAAGTTTGATCGTTGCCATCAACCTCTCTAAAACGACCATCCAGGTAGATGCACTTATGAACAGCAGTGTTTGCTCTGACAGAAATGCCGTTGTGCTAAACTGGTAACTACTGTAAACGCTTATAGTAACCTGTATGACTCAAGTTAGAGGGAATTCGAAGTATCGACCAGCCTCAACGATTAGAGATGCCGCTGTACACAGCAAGGTGTCGAAAATCAGGTGTCCCCAATTTGTTGTGCGTCTGAATGACAACCGGCAGAGACAGGGAGCGTTAGCGACTGAATTCCGCGGGATCTCAGAAGTACAGTAGGAAACGCACCGACTCTTTTAACAGTGCTCTTAACAATGAACCTAAAAAGAATGTGATGCTCAGCGACTCTCTAAAGTAAGTAGGACGAACTGGACTGTCTTGCGCTCGTTAGAAACAAGCGGAAACTTTGTTAGTGCTATTTTACAAGTGATCAACTGTAGATGGCCATTGACTATGCTAACAACGTTGTCAAATTGAGTTTCTTTTAACCTTGAAATAGCTAATAAATATTTTCTTAGATGACTAAGCTAACACAAGGTTGGCACAAAAAATTTATTTGGCTAACGCCTCGGCACCCTAAACTGGCAAATAACATCGTTCGCATGGCATAGAGAATTAACCAGATGGAACGAATTTCAACAATGTTTGTGGTAATAATGTCATTATTGAATTTCACAAAACCATGTTGAGCAAAACAGGCTCCTTCCTGATGTTGACAATCAACAAAACGAGTATCGCCAAATGCTGAAGTGGAATAGATCCTTGGTTAGCCGTATTTGGAGATATTAAAAACGGTAATGAAGTCGATAAGTTTGCAATACTACAAGGGTTTTGATGGAGAACTTAATGTCAAAGACTGGGTGTTTTGATGTAAAGTGAAGTGAACGGAGAGGGTTACGTAGGCGCTGGTTCCACCTGTCCGGGACTCACCAAGCCTCTCATTTCCGCAAGATCGGTAAGGTGGTACGAGACTTGTCTGGGACAAGTAGCAATGGATGCGAGAAATCGAATCGAATTAAAGATTTGCTGGGATCATTATGCTGTGATTCATGTGATGTCGGGTCATGTAGTGATAAAATAAACATGTTAAGTGTAATAGTAGTAATTTTAAATTCCATTTCACATTAAGGCTGTGCCAGATCTTGGTTGCTAGATCATGTTTTCATTTTCGAAGTATTTTAAAGCGCTTCTAATGATGGTTTACATCTGTGCAGTACAACTCTGCGCTCAATGAAGAGGTAAAGAGTGATTTCGTAATGAAACAATTTGCAGCAAAACAGTAATTTTGAAACCAACCTCCCTTTAAGCTCGGTACTGTATCAATAAACATGTGTCTATTTTGTTGAGCTTAAGCAAGATTGTTAGAGATGTTTATTCGGCTAACTTTTCAATACCTTCGTCTTAATCAGAGCCAACGATCCTCGTCGATAGTCCACACTATAAAAGAGCGTCGCAGGGTGAGGATGGCTCATTCGAGATGCTCAACTGAGGAAGATGTGGATTGATGCGAGACGAAGACGCCGCATCGAGAAGAGGAACAACTGTGGACCATCGACAAGGATTTCCGGCTCTGATGGAGGCGCGAGACATCGAAACCTTGGCCAAATAAACATCCCTAACAGCCTCGTGTAAGCTCAACAATATAAACACGCAATATGCAGCGTTTAGGGTTTGGCATCTTGTTGTGAGGTTCCATGCGAAACGATTAATTCCATCGAGAGGCATTAATAAAAGCATTATCCACAATTATGGCGTAAAAAGCAAAAGGAAAAAGAAAAGGTGCTTAGAGAAGTATGCCCCACAAGAGAAAAATGAGGCTGGCTTACAACCTTGCTGAACTGGTGAATCTAAAGCACCAACTTACCTTATTAGGGACAGCAGAAAAGGAGCGCGTTAAGCAGACTCATCGTCCGGCATATTTTAGGTTATCAACCAGTATTGGATTGTCAATATTAATTGCAAAGAGCGTTCACATTAATCGTAACCATGAGTACTAACCAGGAAAACGTCAAGGAAAGGCGTTTCGGTATGCACCGACATTGTTCTAACGTATAATATTGTACTAAGAGCGCTTTCTGTGCCCTTAAGATTCTACAGGGCATTTCCATGAAAATCACTGCGAAATCAAAAAGCCATTTTCATTAAAGATTTTGTGCAGAGTGGTCTGACCTAACACAGCAGAACTTTCTGAAACCATAAAACTTTTGCGGATATGTCTTAGAAACACAGCAAAGAGTAGCCATATTATTAGAAGAACAACCTTCATTGTTTACTTGATTTCAGAGCACTGGGTATGACCTCTACCGAAATTTCCCTCTGTAATGAAAAATCCGGAATTTTTCCTGTTATTGAAACTGAACAGTTGTAAACTGGATTGTACAGTTCTATGCTGTCTCCTTTACTAAAGGTATCATTTAACCGAGCGAGCAAAGCTTGTAGAGAGTTGATTTCGCCGAATACATTTGTTTCGCACATAATTCCTCGCCCACTTGAAAAACCCGCTTAAAGCTCAAGGTTTGAAAGAAAAACTTTGAACTCCACTTGAACAGCTTATGATCATGCTCCTACCGCACATAATTATCGCTAAGACTACTTTACCACCTAATTTACATGATCCTCCTCTGAGTAATTCGTTCCAGAAAATTGCGCATTTTCGCCATACTTGGCTGGGATTGATTCACTGGGTATTGCAAGTTAGAGAAACGGTGACGATCTCTGACAGTGTAGAGATCGGGACGTGACATAGCCTCCCCAGCCGACGTTTCAGTATAGCTATCTTCTTCATGGGAATTCGCTGACTCTTCGCTCGACTGGTGATTGCTTACGTCCTGAAATTTATCCATTTTTAAGATACCACATTCTTCCTTAGTAGATGTCTATGTGTTCGTTATTTGTAACTGTCTTCTTTACATTTCCACTCGATTCCACTTTTCATTGCTTTCATAAGGCATTAAATGACTAGGAAATTATATGGAACCCACTTTTCGTAACGCTTCTAGCTTCTGTTCAAGGCCGGGAACGAATAATTTTGCAAATGAGGTAGTTGGGTCTTCGTTGACAACGTCATGCGAGCTATCGGAATTCATAAGTGAAGTGCCGAATCTCACGCGATGAAATGTGTCGAGGGCCTAAAAAAAGTGATTCAAAGATGATGTTATCCAACAAAGTCCAGCGAGTATGTGAATAACAATCTTAAACGAAAGTATCAAAGTCAAAGCTCAAAGCTACTGCGAAAACCATTCCAAAATCCAGGGGTCCCATAGGGTGCTCTGCTTGAAATATTCGAACGACTGAGGAACCTCATAGTGTTTCATTAACTTTGTACAAATTTTTATCTTACATAGGAACTAGCTTGATGGTTCGTGTTTACGAATAATGTTGGCTCCAACACTTTTTTTTCAAAGCGTCTACTCACAATCGTCATCCGTGGTAGTGGACTGCTCCAAGTTTCAAGTATCCCAAGGCATATATCACTTCGTGATTCACAAATCGCATTCAGCTGAGTGAAAAGCCGCAGTCACATTATGCATAAGTGGACATTTAAAGGCGAACGGTGTTCGCTCTACCATCCGCATCGTCTACCCTTCGTCGTCAGTTTCCATGACGGGAATAGGCCCATCTATGATTTGTTTTCGATGTATTCTCTTGGATCTAAAACACATTTAACAACCGTCTGAGCTGCGAAAGTTGACTGGGTGTTGGGGGTGCCGGAAGATGCCATTCTGCGACACAATTTCTTTGCTTAGGAAGGTTAGAACCATGAGCATGTGATACTTCCAACACACTTCTGCAACCGTAACTATACGAAATAAACCACAATAACGATGAGATATCTGCAGAATTCCAGACGGCGCTTGTCTACGATGAGGATCGAACACGCTATTACCTTTTCTGGAGGCTAATGCGTTCACCACTACACCATGCGGGTCCTTCGTTTCACCTTTCTCTCAGCTAGTTTTCTACCTTCCATTGCCGTCAGAAATCACCTGTTAACGAGATAGATATAGCAGTTCAAGTAAAAAATAAATGAGAGAGTTAACATTGTGATTCCGACTGCAGCCTTAACTGGGTTCAATGCCGATTTGGACTGCCCAGATCAATCCCGTTGACGGATGTTTGCTTTCGAAAAAAAATTTCAAACTCTTCCTCTGTCTGGGACACCGAACAATCCATTACCTCCTTTCAACGAGGCGATGAAACTTCGCGGGGTAGCGGGTCAGAGGGACACCTGATAACCCTTATTTCAATTTTTGGAAATGTGCCAGCAGGCATTATTACCTCGTCACAAGATGCAGTGCTTGAATGAAGACAAATGTACTTAGCCTTCATGAAGGTCTCTTTGGCTTCTGGTGTGAGATCAGCCCCACTCTTTTCGCTGTCTTCTGTCGTCTGTTTCTCACTCAACGACAAACCACTCCGCGACTCGCTCGTCATCTAGAATTTGATTAACCTTAAAGCCATCGATGATATACAATGGAACTAATCATCTGGAATTTGGCGAGCTTGAAAGATGCTGATGATATTCCACTTTTGACGAATTTGCAAACTTCGTCAGAATCTCACCGGTTGCTCAAATTTTATTAGAACTTTATTATTATATCAACAGTTTCATGATTATTCAGTATGAAAGGCCTGGTTTTGAAGGCAAAGGTTACAGCTTTTCAAAAAAGCAACTTTGTTATTCAAAATAGGAATCGTTGCCACTGCCATGAATTTCCCCACATGTTCGGGCTGTGTTCCTTTCATGTAAAGGTTCGCTTTGTTTCCGGAATCAATAAAGTTCTCATAGGTCCGCTTGACAACATCCTGACAAGCAAATGTCAACGACAGATTTCCACTGTGGCTAATTCAGCAGGACTGGAAGCCCTGCGGGATGATCTCACTCATCTCACTAAACATGATGGAGTTCTGGTAACTCTCTTATAACCAAATTTAACTTCAGAAGCTATTTCGGTATTTTGCTTCTGTCCAGTTGCAAGTAGAACATGGTCGGTTACAGCATACGATCCATTCTCCTCCTATATCAGAATGCGATCAGAAAATGCGTCATGTTTGTGGGGGAACAGAAAGTCAGTACAGACCTTGTAACGAAGACCATTTCGCTTTACGTTCCATCCATGCCAGACTTCCGTCGTTTCCATGAGTTTTCAACTTTTTGGTTCTGTTCCAAAATCATTTTTTTTCTCATACCTGGATATTACGCAAGCTCTCGAACTAATGTGTGAATGAGCATCTATTGACATTCTTAGTGGTTAACGCTGAAGAAAGTACGCCCAGCAGATCCTTCTTATTTTCAGGGTCGCTGCATCTGTCACTAAACCACTGAAACCAAAATTGCACTGCGCCATTTTTCATACTTCAATGGCCAAATGCAACTTTGATATTAGCAACCGTCAATAAAACAATATTTGTAACAATATTGTTGAAGTTAACTCCGAATTTTTCTAAATATTCGTATCTGCTACTTTTAGTTCTTATTAAAATAGCGTAAATCTCACGCGAAATAGATTAAAAGAATTTGAGCAAAACTCCTTACACTTCATGGATCTTCCTTACTGTAAGATCCTCATCGTCTCAGTCGCTAGACTGTTGCGTGGTGGCAAATAGGTGTACAACATTATGTTAAAGCGTGCAGCGTGAAAGAGATGGTTTCAGAGAATGTGTCCTTGCTTTCTCACCCCACGTCCATTTATAGGGTTTATAGATATAGCACCCGAGCACCCGAGCACGTCGGAGTCCTATCCGACAAACAAGCTACTCGTCTTTTACGAGGGAGTCCGGATAAGCTATCCGTGGGTATATCGAGCTTACAAACAAGCGTTCGACAGGCGATCTGTAGACATCAATTGCTAAAAACATTAAAAGTCATACCAAATTCCCTCTGACCTGAATGGGCCCTCTAAAGCAGTACCCCTTATACGAATACAGAGAACTTGTTAAAATCTCACATGCATTCTAAGCCACTTAATTCTAGAGGAACAGTAATGAAGATCCGTAATTATAAAGCAAGCACACTAGAATCTGAATTTTCTACTACTGACCTAATAATGCAGGCTTAAAAAACAAATATGTAGTGGTTGTGACAAGAAGACACTATTCATCAAATTCCAATTATGATAATACAGAACTGTTCGAAACATGCCCTATTCTCTACCTCTTAAAGGGGGAACACCTCTACTCTCTATTTCATCAAGCAGGTCACATGTGTACTGTTTATCACACTATTCTCATCTAATGTGTAGCGAATTCGGTATTATAGAATTTATTGGCATGCAATAGCTCATGACACGGCGGTTTCGCCTTCTTCGGAGTCTGGAAAAGTTAAATTGACATGCCCTCTACTCAGTCAAATATTTTCATAGCCTTCGCAGATAAGACTTAACACATAAATTTGCATTCGCATAATAAACATCCTTTTTTAAACACTCATCGTTTTATTATTGGTGGAAAGGACCCGTACAGAGGAATACATGGACGAAAAAAAAAGCTAAACGGGTTAAAAACTTATTCGTCCTCTCCAACTTCATCCTTTCTGCTTACTAATTTCTTGCCTAAAAAGAACTTAGTTGGCCTCAGCTGTAGATGATCCTGCACAATCGATACATCTATGTAACTTTTTGATCGTTGTATTGGTTACATACAAATGATATATGCGGCAGCCAAGAAGAGATTCATGTCTTCGCCGACGCATGCTTGACCGTGAACATTAACCTTTTTGGTGGACTAATCATCCAAGTCGGAAATTTCTTTTCGAAAACAATGTGAGCAACAACCGGTTTCTCAGTTTTCATCCACTCTCCAACATCCATAGCGAATACTGGGTTGAAGAGCTCTAAATGGATTTATAAAGGCTCTAAGGAAACATGAGACATTTTACAAAGTCTATGGCGAGTCGGACGACAAGATCAGTGCCAGATTGGTGTAGTTAACACTAAGCTAGTCCTTCAAATCAAATAAAATCTGCCAAAAAATTTCTTCTTCCAAACCTAGTAAAATATATAACAAAGGCCGAGCATTAGTGCAGACTCTTAATCTGAGTCACCTTTCAGATCTTCCACCAGCAGCTGAAACTACGCAAGAACGTGATTAGTACCACAGATGATGGTTTCGAGATAGGGAAACAGAGGAAAAAGAGTCATGGATTATGCAACACGTGGGAACTAGTCTTTAAAGTACGTTACAATACTTTTTACCACCGCTTAAAACCCTACCACCTCAATGTTGAGGAAATGTTCCTAAATATCATACTGTGAAGTGCCGAGATGGGTTCATCCCACTAAACTCACCTAAACCGAAAAGGAGCTGGGTATTTGTATCTGGAAAGTTGATTAATAATTACTAACAGTTCCACAAAAATTTCACATTCTTCGTGACCCTCCTGTCAAAAAATAATAAAGATGAAATCTAATGGAATCTTTACGATACTTTTCGTGTATCAAGCAAATGAAATCTCTTGATAGTTTTGTCGCGCGACTAGAACGGACGCTATAATAACGGCTGCTTACACTACTTGAAGATTATGGCATTGCAACGATGGGTAAAAATGTAGCGAACGTAATAAAAGCTCTTTTTTTAAAGCTCTCGGCGCTGATCTATCCCTGAGGGATGCGCCATGCATTCGATTTTATTAAGTATTGTTGGAGATGGTTGAAAACATTTCTCACCTTTACAATGACGTGGTGGCCTAGCGATGTATCAAACCAGTGCTGCTATCCTCCCAGACAAGTCCGGTACCAATTTGTCGACCCCGTAGGGATGGAAGACTTTGTAGGCCATGGGGGCCCCTACCTTCGCAGATCGAAAGGAGATTTTCCGCCACTTGGTTGGCTTTCTTTCAGGATATCATAGAATCTTGACATAGATTTGGTCTTTGCTAAGCTTCTTAATGACAGTGTTGAAGTGCTTAGGTTGGACTACACTGTCGAAAAAAACAAAACTGGATTTTGAAGAGTAAAATCAACACAATAAACAAAACATTTTGAACCCAGATTTTTCTTGACGATTGAAGATGAAAGAATGATAGTCCACAAAGGATCAGTAGCAGAACGTTCGAGGAACTATACGTGGTATGCGATAAGGTGTTAAACAAGTAGACTGATGAGAGCTACTCTCGAATTTGCAGGATTTGAAGGTAATAAAGTACTTAAGAAACCATTTACCAAGATGATGATCTCCAGTAGTTGAGGCACACATCAAAAACAACATTAGAATAGAAAACTAAATACTAGAAACCTCTCAATTTTAACTTATTATCTACTGCCTACTCTTTTAACGGCAGGGTATACATTGCGAAATATAACTTTGATAATGCTGAGATATTTGCAAAACTCCGGGCCGCAGGTGTATGCGGTGAGGAACGAACGCGCTATTGTCATTTCCGGGGAGTTCACCACCACACCACGCTGTTCCTTCGCTCCATTTGTCTCTCAGCTAGTTCTATCGATCTTTTGCCATCAGCAATCACCCGTCAGCGGGATTGATCTCGGGGTTCCAAATCGGCAACGAACCCAGTTAAGCTGAGGCCGCAGCTATAATCACAATTATAACAAAAAGTTGGCTTAAAAAGATGGCTTAACCAGTCCTGTGGCCGTTCTTAATTGTGCAGTGAATGGTCAGCAGCAGTTTTTTCTTAACACATCTTAACAGTTTCACCAACGTTTCAATTCTTGTTGATAACACCATATGCCTTTATACGATTCTAAGCGAGCGTTTGACGCTATGAGATCTGGAACTAACCTAAAGTTTACCTCGAAGTTGAGAGGTTTTCCAGCGAACGGTAGAGGTAAGAAGATTCCTATCATGGCTTTCCGCCGATTTTCGGCCTTTGCTGCTGCACTCATTAGTTCGCTGGCCACTTTCATCGGATCCAACTGAACATCGAACAAGGATTTAACTCGTCATGAACGAAACTTCCCAAAAGGTACATCAACCGACGAAAGAGACTGTTTAAATGACCACAAGCATCGATCGTACGGGCGAACTACGTCATTTGAAGAAAACTTAATAAATCGAATATTTTTGAATGTATTACAACGTACATATAAAAGCGCTATGAACCCAAAACTACATGTGGTTAGAAGTGCTGGATCAGTAGTTTCAAGAAATATTGAGCAAAAAATCTCCCCACATAACTGCAGCGGCCCATTTTTATACAAGGTACGGTAAATATAACACAGTCGGCAAGTTATAACTGTTAGAATATTTGACAATCCAGCTGACCATTATTGGAATTATTGCCTATGGAATCGAAATCAGTAATTCCTTTAAACCCACCGCTTCGAAATTGGGGATCTTGAAGTTCGAGTCGAAAGTGTTGTCTGTATTACTGTAATGAAATATACCTCGTGGGCTGTCTGTTGAATATGCTGGAGGCGGATGGCTTGTCGCTAAATTGTTTTGCTTAGGGTATTTTCCATTTAATCGGTTCAAATAATTAGATGGTGCAACAAATGCCTTAATTCCATGATAAGAACCAAGATAAAGTTTTTGAGCATAAGAGACTTCTTCGTGGTGAACTTTCTAACAGAAACGAAGACAGAGCAGAGGCGAATTATGACAGAAAACAACTAGTAAGTGTTCCAAAAGATGGCAGAAAATTGACAACGAATCCTCGATTAGTGGTTGTTCATTATTGGCGCTCAATTAAGAGCTCTTCCTTTTTTGACAGTTACTTGGATACTTGGTTATGCTGGTTTAGCCAATGTGGTTCGTTGGAGTCCTGACATCAGCCAGGCCAAAGTCTGTCCCCGGTCGTCGCCACCACAGTCAGTGGCTGCCCTTGTGGATCAGAGGAAGATTTGCCACTACGCGACCTGTTTGATACCAGGGCGGTGACGGATCCCGGTATCGGTTCTTGATAGTTAATCATCAAAACAAGAAGAAAGCTAACCACACTAGGAAAAATTCTTTGGTTTTAAGGTATATCCTCACTGAAATAGCTAAAAATAAAAAAAGTGGGAAAGTTAACTTATCTACAAGTTCTTTAACATGTGTAAGCAATTTTCTTTTCTATTTCTATTTCCAAGCAAGCATGCATACCTGAACCTTCCTCTTTCAACGGCGGTAATGTGTAGTAAAACTGAGAATGGATTGATACTGAAAAAACCCAAGTGTTTTGACGTTCTTGTGCCCCTTTATAAGAGAATAGGGCTTAGGTACTTACTTATTTTCAGAATAAATAGTGCAGCGATAAATCTGCGGCTGCGCATTTACCATAGCCGAGTGTTCATCCTCAAGGAACACGTCGGAAGATTTAAGGAACTGTAAGCAACGTAGAAAAAACACTAAAATGTCGTTGCTTAGTCAGAAGTAACAAAAATAAAAAAAACATAATTGCAAAAGAAAGACAAAAGATAGAAATACCATTTTATAACGCACCTCGTTGAAAAACGCGATCTTCTGAGTGACCGTAGTTTTATGTTACGATTATCATTCAAGGTGTTCAGGTATTTGTTGTTAATGCGTCCACAGATTCAAATGGAGATATACTAAAAAAAAGTTAATAACGATTTACTATAAGACGGTTACGGTGCTCTTATGTCAAACCTCGGTACTTGAGAATTCGAGTGACAAAGAAATGTTAAAGATATCCCGTACTAACTAAAGCTACAACAATTTACTTAGTTAACGACGAAGAAAAGAACAAAAAGTGTAAAGAACATGCAAAATTAGCTTTGCACAAGGTCAGCACCAAAGAATGTCAGATATTCCGGGAACTTTACGTTATATAACAGAGTTATTCATATCCGACGGAGCCACGTTCGATGAGAATAGAGAGCACAACAGTTCGATCAGTTGTGCAAGTACAGCATGGTCTTCAGGAGTCCGCTAAAGGACCACGACTGATGGGTGTTTCGATTGTTTAGCCATTTTCAACCAGTGTATTTTCATTTATAACCGAAAATAAGCTGGACTCATCGAGAGAGTTCCATTTTTCAAGTTTTGAACTCTATTCCTTTTGACTAATAACGAATAAAAAGAAAATCTCATAATAAGAAAAAACATCAACCATGTTTTCCTGTCCACCATCATGTTCTAAGTGACTAAGATATCGCTTGTTCATTTGCCTCCACAAAGAAAAAAGATGTGCACAAGAACGTTTCGCGGGTTTCAGAAAATCAGAATTTCACTATGGTAAAACGAAAAAGATTCTCTCTCGTAGGTAAAGGTTTGTAGATTTAATGTTTATTATCACAGGTAATAAAGTAGACTTTGAACTAAGATATGGTAACGACAGCGGCCATCAACTTTTGTACACCGTGAGTGGAAATCAATTCACGTGAACACTAGGTGTTAACCTGAGGCAGAACATCAAGAATAATAAAAAACGTGTTCGGAAGCAACAGCACATTTGGTCAGTTGTCGTCTTCTTGAGGGATTAAAGAGAACTACTAGTGATTCTGAACTTCTACTGTTTCATCTACTATGTAGATCGCAACTGGAGGCGGTGAAATTTTAACGAAACATATCAGAGTGACATATATATATAAATATCGAAATATCAGAGTGACGGTTTGTGATTTCCTTTCTGACCCATTTCATTGGAATGACTTTCACTCCCACCTTATCGATTATCACGTAATCACTACGAAACATCGCAATTCGAATGAAGTCCAGATAATCAGCGAATGTTGCGTCGGGATTGTGAAACACGCACGCCTCGATAATGGATAGCGGCCGTTGGATTGCACACTACTCTGTAACGGGGCGATGCATTTGTCAACGGAAAGCGTTTCGCCTGTGCTGTTGCTCCTGACCTAAAAACCTTCCTTCCTACAGTTTCCTATTTGTTAACAGCCTGCTCTCAATTGTACTGTGATATACTTCCTTAAAGTTGTTTACGTAGTTTCCATCTTAATTTTCCACCTCGTACCATTGACTTTGAAACTCTTGAACTTAAACCTCATTCACTCCGAAGTCCTATAAATTAATGCTGACATATTTGCAAGACCCCGGACTACTGGTATCTGCGGTGAGAAACGAACGCGCTACTGTCCTTTCCGGAGGCTAACACGTTGACCACTATACCATGTGGGTCCACCATTTCCCCTTTCGGCTAGTTGTCTATCTACCAGTGGCGATCTAATAAATCTATATTTATCTAATCCCGTTAACGAGCCAAAACTAGCTGAAAGACAAGCGAAACGAAGAACTCCCATGGTGTGGTGGTGAACGCGTGCACTCCAGAGTTTTGTAGATATCTCAGCATCATTATGGTTGTATATCACATAATACGTCGCTATGGAAATTGTAATAGGCAGCTAATGAAAAGTTAACATTGTGATTTAACTAAATGAAATTTGTATATATGTGTGTAATTATTTTAACTTTGTGGACAATGATAGGTAGGAAAACTGGAAATTGGCTCTGTACAGAGTTCAGCAAAGTTTACAGAGTTTAGCTCGAATGTGTACTACTTTTATTGAGGGTACAGGAAAAGCAGGGTTTAGAGATGTCGTGTAAAATGCTTGTAGTCACTGGTTCGCCCACCCCAACGGGCACAATGCAACTACGACCTCATCCTTCCGACGTCGAAAGATTGGTATCAAATTTCTTTAAAATAAGTTTCTTCTGATGACCGCTTTTAGAGAAAAAATAGGAAAAGATATGGCAAAGTTATCTCGGGATTTTGTGGAAAGTCAGTCTAATCGGAACCCAATAACATTCACGAAGAAGAAGGTCCTCAGTTAGCAGCTTAACACAAACGCAATTCGAAGACCTCTGTGAATGACAAAGAAAGGCCAACGAATTGAATGAAGGAATGCCTAGGATACGCAGAGCATGTGAAGAAAAAATCTGGCTACACACATGGGAAGTACGTCATCTAATAAAAATAGCACCAATATTTCCTTGAACTACTGAGATACAAGAAGTCGACACAAAATGTTATTCAGCTAACGTCTCGACGCCTTTGCTTTCTCCAGAGCAACGATGATCCAAAAAAAATCAACACTTCCGAAGGAGCATTTTCATTAGAGCGATGCTTTCTTCACCGGATTATCAAGAGGAGGAACAGCTGTGAACCATCGACTGGAAACAATCTGCTTGTGAAGACGATGACGTCAAAAGAATTACCGAGTAAAACTTTGCACCAACCCCGTGTTAGTTTAGTTACCCAAGAAAATATTAATAGTTTATGCCGAGGTGAAATTAGGGTCTGTTTTTGAACTAAAAATTATGTCGTTCACCACAGAAATAGTAAAGCGATTAAGTATTTAAGGAAATTGCTTGTTGGCTAATAGTCGGACTCGGCTTGTTACATCATCTTCGGGCCAGAAATGTTTGTTTCAAGTTGATAGAAAAAATTACCCTCACTAGAGTGATATTCATTAAAAAACAGACTTTCATATTAACAAAATATCACGAAAATATTAACTTCACCTATGGTCGGATACTTACCTGGATACTTAGATGGCCCGTCCCTTCACTGGTTGTGCGGGCGCCACCATAATTTCCATTTTTTTTGGAGTTTTGCTGGTTTAGCCATTTTGGATCCCATGAGTTCCAAGGTCAGTCTAGCTAAACTCTTCCGCAGATGGTCAGCTAAAGTCAGACCTCCACAGGCAGTCGCCGCTCTCGTGAATCAAAGGGAGATTTTCCACCATGCTACTAGTTTGATACTCTAACGGTGGTGATTCGTAGTATTTGTTAACTCTTAACTGGGCTTGCAGATGGAAATGTCAGACTCCTTCCCAGCCTGAGAGGCGATGCTAGCAGAATGCTCAGCCGTAGATGGCAGCCTGGTACCCAGGAACACCCACCAGTCACGAAACTAATCACAAAGTAGTAAATCTCGCTTTGAACCATGGGGCCTGCGACTGCATGTCGTGGCGAATACCTGAGGAAAGCTTCTACTAAGCCAATTCTAGAACTCTGAGCAATCAAGGATCGTTCAACCGATAAAGCTAGGAATTCAGTATCCTAGACATGGCGTATTCCCTTTTACGACGTTTGGCGGTGAGAAAACCGATGATAGGTGATCGAACCCCCGGTCATACAAGACGTCATTGGAACTATACCAAATGACTGCAGTTACGATAAGTCATTGAGATTGTTGGTCTGCACCTAGAACGCGAATGCAATCCATTTTCATACCGACTTTTATGCTCTTCTTGAGCCAGCTGACCACATAAAACTCGTAATGGCCAGGTGAAGAGTAGGCTCAACGAAGCAGCAAAAAAGTTCGGACTACGCATAAATAGCGCAAGGACAAGGTTCATCAACAACCCTTGGTTCGAAGGCGAGCAAATCGAACTAGATGGTTGACTGATCATATAGAGCATCTCGTTTTCTACCTTAGACGTGCTATAGAAAACAATACGAACGAGGAGTTGGGCAGAAGAATGAGGTAACCTTGGACCTCATTCGGGATTCTCTAAGAGGCCACGAACCAGATAACAGATAGCAAACACCCGGTTACCTTTTCGATTAAACAGTTCTCCCAGTGCTCTGTTATGCAGCGGAAATGAGTGCTGATACTTCAACCACGTCAAGAAACTTATACTACACCCACGTAAGGGGAACCTGAGTGATGCCTACCGAAACCTAACCGGCACTCATAACGTTAAGTCAGAATGCGCAGCTCAAATCTTCAAAACCTACCCCATCTTCGAAACCCTGGAAAACATATATCGATTGTGAAACACAGGTGGGTTTTTCACATAATAAGAAGAGCCGGTGACAGATGGACGAAAAGAAGAGTAGTGTATGCCTCCAAGAGATGGCAAGCGTCCTTTTGAAAGACCATCCAAATGATAGGCGAACATCTTCGTGGCTAACGTCAACCATCCGCATTTGCAAGTGAAAATGCCTTCAGAGATGTAGAATGGCCCTCGTGGACATCACCATTTCCGAAGCAGACTACCGTCATGAACGACGATTACGCGAGGGAGAAACGATTGCAAATTATGTTGGAACAGGCACAACCAGTGAGAGCAGGCTACCCAACTACCCAGATAAGTTAGAAAACGGCTACATAACGAAGTGCAACGAAAACCAAGTAGCAAATACGTGCTGGTTCATTAGCTCTTCTCTCAGGCCTCACACAAAAAAAAGCACTTATAAGAAACACGTTTCGAACATCCATCAGTGTGTGCACAGAAAGTGGACACGAGGGAGAACCCCTAAAATTGGGGCAACAAATAGACATTTCCAATGGTCACGAAGCTGTAGCTTCTCGGGATAGGTGTACAGGAATACGCAGGGCCACAAGGGATAATTTCAGCGAGAATAACACACCGTTTATTCTGCCCTTCATATCAAATGAAATAATTGCGGCTATAAAACGTTGCTTAAGAAGGACCAGTTTAGAGAATTCAGTAATCGTAATTGGAATGCCACCGAGCACTTTAACTCCAGGTAGTTCGCAACCGCCTGAATGACCGTCTATGCACAAAGCGCCATTGCATAATTCGCCCTAACGGTAGAGACGCTAATTGCACGAGTTCGAGTACGGTTGATCTGATCACTTGTAACGTGCGCGTGGACGAATACCTTGGCGAAACGGGTAGACCACTCTGCTTCCGTACAAACATCTAGTCAATAAACTTAAACCAAATACTCTGCTTGGCTCGTATGGTACACATGAATATAACGTAGAAGATTTTGTAGTAGAAATTGCCATCTTCGTCCAGGAATTGAAGAAATCGGCGCGTAAAACCCTAGAAGCGTTGTGTGTAAATTGCAAAAATCCAAAAATGAACTGGAGAGAGGAATGCCTCGTTAACACGCCTGATCTCACACAGTATTTGAGGCCGATATTTTAATGTGAGAGCCATATTACGCTTCCATGCGAACTCTGCGCGGTTGGTCTCCGCGTGACATACTAAGTGGAGGACTCAAAGGAAGCTGTGAGTGTGCGAAGAAGATGCTTTGTTTCCAGTACGACGATTGAAACCTTGGTTTAGTGTTTCCTCTGTTTGGCTACTGAGGTGTTTCGCTGGGTAGATGACGGTCAACGCGACCTTCCAGTCCCAAAAGAGGGCGAAATCCGTCGAAATGCCATCTGCTGTAAATAAATATTGTATAACAACAAGCTCGTCTGTGCAAATCAAGAAAACAACAAGCGTATATATTTGAAGTGGAGTGAAAAGAGGTAGTAGGACGATAATGCGCGTGTAGCGAAGTTGTTAGCAGTGCGTCTCAATGCACACAACTTCCTTGGTTCTGTCCTAGCTGCTCATCTTTCAGGCATTTGAGACTCTGCTGATTTGAGAGTCTGAGAGTGAAAGAGAGAGGAAGAGAGGGACAGAGAGGGAACGCCAGATATGAATTTAATCAGTTACGCGATGCCTATCGGGACGAATACGTAGTTATCCCACAGGTGCTGATCAGCGCTGAACAGGTTATTCTGCATCACTTCCTCTCTTTGATGACATTACTTGACGGATTGCTCTCAGTATCACTTCTTTGAACCATTAAGCTGAATATGGTAAAGATCACTTCACATAAGATCCTCTTTAACGACACTGTGACTTAATGCCTATTATCGTCCATGTGCCTCTGGACGGCTTACCGTCCCATCGTGGTTAAGAGGTCTTCCTCGTTGTCGGGTTGCAATGTACAGCGGGGACTCATCCCCACCGCAGGAGTCCCAAGTTGAGGAGCACGTTTCCATCAGGAAGTCGAGTTAAGAGTAAACCAATGCCAGGATCCACCATAGTCTTGGTATCAAACTTGTCACGTGGTGATAAATTTCCTTCTGATCCACAAGGGCTACGACTGCCTGTGGTGATGACGATCTGGGGTAGACTTTAGCTAGAGTGACCTCGCGACTCCAGGGAACCACAATGGCTGGACCAGCAAAACTCCAAATGATTGTGCTGGGACCCGAACAAGTAGTGAGGACTGGCCGTCCAAGTGTCCAAGTATGGTCTAAGTGACAGAAATTTCGCTTCGTATAGAACAACTCGGTCTCCCTATGTAATTTCATTGTGATTTTTGCTTCCTCACTATATGAATACGTCAATTCTACCTGAATATGGTGGTAACTCTATCCCAATTCAAGAAGTGGGCTTCCGAAGCTCCACTAAGCGCCAAAACACATGCCTATCGTCTGTAACTCAACGTGTCGTTGGATGAATTTTTAAAATCATCAATTCTTTTGTTTATGAATTTCTCTTTCCTTACGCACTGTTCTCACTCCCTTGGGTTCTCAGATTGTTGGCCGACAGTTGAAAACCATTCTTTTTTCTCTAAAATGTCTTGTTTTCAATGTGGAACCTTTTGTATGAAATATATTGTTTCTTCGTCAGTGGATTTGTGAGTAATCCCTGGGTTGTTTTTCCACGTGAGCATCGCACCTCTGAGTTGTAGTATCTTTAGAAAAAATGGCTGGTGGAATGCACTTCCTCATTGGCATTTCCACCAACAACTATGTTCTTTTGGCCAGCGACAAAGCTACATTCGCTTATGGAGCTGTTCTAGCAGATAGTGGTATGTGTTTATTTACTGTTCCTTTCTGCTACCTTTGCTTTGCCACGTAGGTATTGTTGATGTGGCATTAACACACGTTATAAATGATGGCTTCCGATTTCTCAAGGGCGCATGTGGCACAGTGGTCGGAGGCGCCCTGCAATACACACGGAATCCATCCATGCGCTCCCAGGCCACCAAGCCCTCCGTCCCTCCGAGGTCGGAAATTAGTACCAGACTTCCCTGAGAGGATGACAGCACTGACTGTATACAGCAGTAGGCCACCGCAAGTCATTGTAAAGGCCGCATATGCATTCATTCACCTCCAATTATGCTTATCGAAGTCGAATGTATGGCGCATCTCTCAGGCATTGATGAACGCCGAGAGCTTTTATCCTTTTTCTATTTCTCCTGAATTGATTGTATAGCAAATATGACTGTACAGTATTGTTTCGGCACATGTATCTTTCATTTTCTCCTAGTAAATAACTAAGAATCCATATACATATAAAAGTTGAAGTTAGCCATATATATATATATATATATATATATATATATATGGCTAACTTCAACTTTTAAGAGAATGACAAGGAGTATCGTCTTGGAAAAAAGCTAACGATGATGTGTATTGGAGAAGAAGGCGATGTAGCACAGTTCGGTGACTGGACCAAACGAAATATTAGGCTCTATGCAATTCGAAATGGTACGACAGCGTAAACTATCTGTTAGTCGCTTACCAGGAGTGTTTGTTTTCTGTTCAGGTTATGAGTTATGCCCAGATAGTGCACATCACTGGATTCGTCGCGGAATAGCCGAGGCGCTGCGTACCGAGGAGCACTATGCGGTTGACGTACTGCTTGGAGGGTACTGCACGGCATCTCTATTTCAGAATCCTCAAATTCTTCTCTTTTTCGAAAGAGTAGTGCACGGAAATCGTTTGCCGGTCGTTACATTTCTATTGCACGAGTTTAGATATGACGACAAGGAGGGTAAGGCCTTTCTTGGTTCGATTGACTACTTGGGCAATGGATTGAGCAGCCAGGTGATCCTCTACTTGTAGGAAATTTTACGCCTTTGAATTATTTGAAAATTGAAAGAGTTAGCGTATATTCTATGTTCTACAGTTTTCCAGCCCTACTTATTTCGTGGTTTCTGTGGTCGTTTTTGCTATGCCATAATGGATCGAGAGTACAAGAAAGGTGGGCACTGTTTCGTACCTGTTTTAGACGAGATTGGCCCAACTAGAATATGGTTAATTTGCTAAATCTTAAAGTTTACCATTTGTTATAAGGGCGTGGCTAATCACGTAATCATATATTTCACAATGTGCCATTGTAGATATGACCGAGGCTGAAGGACTAGCACTTCTCAATAAATGTATTGCTGAGGCAAAACGAAGGTTTGTTGCAAACCTTCCAGGATATAAGGTACTTCTTATTCTAAAAGTTTTATCGCTTGCATTTTATTATTTTCGACTGGTTTTTGACGCCTGACCATTGGTAAAGTGGGTTAGAGAATCTTTCTCGCTCTTGCAACGATGTTATTAAGGTGTAGTAGGTGTTAAAAACGGTTGGTGATTCATTGTGTAATTCATATGTTTACTTGTATTCCTGTGATACCCGAAGAGAGACCGGAGAACGTTTTTAAGCCATTATTAAATTCAGGTGGTTGTTATCGACAATAAAGGATATAGGCAGCTAGGCGACATAAAAGTCTGAATGGTGGAAGCCAAAATTTGCAGATGCTGCCTCGAATGGACCTTAGCAAAGAAGTTGTTACGTAGTTTTCATGCGATTATTGATAACTATATCATGTTTTCCCTCTCTGGATTATGTACTATTTATTGGATATTCCAAGTGTAAAGTTTCCATTATCACCAAATTTACCATAGAAATGATGTCATTGAAAACTTGGTATTTCTGCAAAAATATTTCTCCATTTCCAAATAATAACCAATGTGGAGACACTTTGAGAAGAACATCATATTCCACAAGATCCTTTGAATAGAACACTGCACTATATACGTGGTTATGCTTGAGGTGGAATTTTACACTATCTCGGTCAACAGCTCTTTTCGTTTCGTATCAATGAGTTCTACGCCTCGTTTTTCCATGGCGTGCTTGAGATCGAGAAGCAACTGACGTGTATGACGTAGCTCGTCTTGGTTCGTTATCGATTGATTTGACTTCTTCTCGAATTGTGTGTAAATCTTAATAGATTCTTATACATCTACAATGCAGAGAAAGTTTCACCAAAATACTTACATCATTTAGCGCCCGCTTGTAATCGTTCAGTATCTTCCCTTTTGCTTCGTGAGCAAGTTGCTCTCGTCTTTCTCTAGTCATTCTTGGAACGGGTACGTATAGAACAACTCCTTCTTGTTGTGGAGTAACGCTAAGGTGGGACTTCTAAATCGAATGATTGTGCAGCTTATGCTAATTACTGAACTATTTACTCACCTGAATAGCTAGCTTCGCCCATTTGATAGCAGTGGGGTTGTCCGCGAAGTTGATCATCACCATCACCGGACTTTTCAATGATACCCTACCGATGGAAGACATTCTGTGTTCCTGAGATTAATCTTCTGCAATAATGTAACAAACAATAAGAACAATTAAGCACTTACACCACCTTTTTCCAGCTTCACAAGCATATCTTCATAAACGCGAAGGTCGACCTGAACAGAAGTAGTTCTTAGAGAGTTAAGAATGATCCATAAAGAGAAAGTACCTGTAGTGAGAAGTGTCTTGTAAGTTCTTCACCTAGAACTGCTTCCACTTCCTTCATCTCGTTCACCGCTCCTTGAACGAATATATTGTTTTCCGAAGCTGCAAGAGCAGAGTGTAGTACAGAAGAAGGCTGCTGAAAAGACTCCTGACATACATTGACGGGAGAAAATTCCTAACAAACTTGTTCCATTAGTCATCTTCAGTGACTACGAAGCAGCAGCCACCCGAGTTAAACAAAAAGAAGGAGTATGACTCAAAACAATCTAGTTAAGCCTAAGTAAGATCCACTTTCAAACCACGCTTAGAGAATATTATGGTTGAGATGCTTTAAAAATACATCTTCGTTTGAAGTGACTACAAACTCCAAGAACAAAAATGTGTGAACCTTGAACTTCGCCTTACCTTCACTATGGAATCTTTGAATATAAAACCAGATGCACTAGTTGAATAAAACGAAGCACCAAACCGAGCGCGAGACAACTGTATGCTCAGAACTGAGCGCGCTATCTGAACGTACTCGGATAATTGGATCGTCTGTCCTCACTGGTTGTGCGAGCCCCAGCATAATCTCTAATTTTTCGGAGTTTTGCTGGTTTAGCCACTGTGGTTCCCTGGAGTCTCAAGGTTAGACAGGCTAAAGTCTGCCCTGGGCCGTCACCACCACAGATAGTCGCCTCCCTTGTGTTCTCAGGACTGTCGCCACCACGCGACCAATTAAATACCAGGACGGTGGTGGACCCGTGTATTGGTTTCAGCGTACACCGTGCTTCATATAGAAGAGGAAGAGAAAGTCTTAATATTCACGTACCTTCTTAATCTTTTCTGTCCTCCTCACTTTACAGTCAACTATGGATGAGTGTACTTTCACTGCTGAAGCAAAATGCTGTGGTAGACGAATTCGAAACAGGCAACTTGCCAGTTTTGACGAGCCAAGAAATACAGGAATGTTCATTGATCTGAAAGCTCATAAAAATTCCTAAAACGGCAAGAGTACAATGACTTTTGGGAACTTGGAATGAAAACCTAACGAAGGCTGCATTCCAGCAGTATGTTGTCGACTTAGTGAACTTGTACGTAATTGCGTCCACCGCGATATTTGGGGAAACGTTCAGGTTAGTACAGAACAAAGGCCGGATTTTGAACCTCCAATTTAAAAGAGACACGTATTAAGTGGATTTTATTAATCCAAGGTGTGATCCATTGGAACCTAGGCGTTCTTTTCTATCGAGATAGGGTTATTTATTGTGATAGGGATGAATTCTGAAGTGCTTCAACTGGCAAAGTTCCGATGCTTTCAGCAGCGGTTTCGTTTTTGAACACCTGTTTATCAGGTTGTTGTTTAAAAGTGGTACCAATGGATGGTTAGAGAGTGGAGGAGCAGGCTGGATCCGATAGCGTTTCCTAGTCCAATTCATTCAGCTTTTACAGTGTGAATCGTGCAACATGTGACGGAGAGTTGCCATGCAAGGATGTTAGATCTCTCTTTCTTCCCGACTTGACTGGTACGTATGATCCAGTTTTTGGTGAATTTCATCATTTCTAGAAAAGCATTTCTGCCTCCTGATGATCTAGCTAGGATTCAGAGGGTTGTGAAGAGTCAGTACGCCTACGAACCCACAAACCGCAACTTTTCGCGCAAATATGGGTTTTTGACCGTTTTTATGAGATTGGTCCTCTGTTCTGTTCTGTGATCCCATTGTTCTTATCCCAATCCGTTTCACTTCGTCTTACGGAGTTCTGCTATGAGGTACTGCGGTACTGAAGTATCTCCGCTATACTTACACACCGTGGTTCCGATACTTCCATTAATGTGTGGTAGCACATTATTCGAAAAATTATACTGTTAAAGCATATTATAGAATGATAAGCGTTGACGAAGCTGCACTATTTTCCGAGCAACCTACTATGAAGTGGAGAGACATTTCAGTTTTCAAAATCGAAGATATCTTATTGATAACTTAAGACGTTGAATAACTGAGATAAAGAAAGCACAAAAATTGAAAACCCCGGAAAAGATATTCGCGGATACCAATCTGGCCTGGGATCCAAGTTTTGCAAATATCTCAGCACTATTATGATTGCATTTCATGTAATACCCTACCGTAAGATATTTAACAGATGGTAAATAAAAAGTTAAAGGGAAACAGAGTTTGGTGACGTACAGATCTTACGCATTGGCTCTAATGCCCATTGCGGGCGGCGAAAAATTAGGGCATAGTCTCATATTCCAAGCACAAAGAATTAGACTTAGTGGTGTATATATTCAACCGATAAAACTTGGGGACTTGGGTTGTATATCTCCATTGGGCCTTCACCATGTGAGTAAGCAGGGTTTCAAAGAGGATTTAGTACGATGGACCACATCCGCACGATAACAAGACTCACTGAAGTATCACGAGAGTACAAAAGACCGCCCTGTCTCACTTTCATCGATTTAGAGGCCTTTTATTCAGTTGAGAGAGAAGCAGTCTTGGAAGCCCTTGATAGTCAAGAATACCCTGCTCAGAACATAAAGATTCTTCGTGAGCTGTACAAAAAATTTCAGAACCAAGATATCACCATTCTACAACGATATTAACATTGACGTCAAAACAGGAGTTAGGCAAGGCCATAGCATCTCGCCAAAATTATTTACCGCCACCCTCGAGAACGTCATGCGAACGTTGGAATGGGATAATATGGGAGTAAAAATCGATGGTCGGCAGTTACGTCATCTTCGTTTTGCTGATGACATCGTCCTTATAACACCAAACATTAGCCAAGCAGAACGTATGCTTGACGACTTTGATAAAGCCTGTGGAAAGATTGGTCTTCGGCTAAATCTCACAAAAAGATGTTCATGAAGAACGGACTGGTTTCGCATGCCCTATTCACGCTCAACGGAACGTGTATCTCTGAATGCTCCAGTTATATCTATCTTGGTTGGGAAATCAATATGATGAACGACTTAGCTCCAGAGTTGAACAGAAGAAAACGAGCGGCTTGGGGAGCTTTCAAGAGTACTGAGGATATAGTGAAGAGAACAAAGAACATGCGACTCCGTGCCCACTTTTTCGACTCAACGATACTTCTTGCATTAACGTACGCGTCAGAAACCTGGTCGCTGCGTAAGCAGGATGAAAGGTAGGTCACTCAGCGTTATCGAACGCGCAGTCGAAAGGAGGATGCTAGGAGTATGCATTCAGCACAAGTAAGAGAAGGGATCCGAAGCTCCGACCTGCGTCAACGATCAAAAATCAAAGATGCCGTTCTGTACGTCAAACAATCGAAGATAAGGTGGACCGGACACGTAATGCGTATGAATGACAACCGATGGACAAGAGCGGTTAGTGACTGGATTCCTCGGGATGATAGACGTACTGCAGAAAGACCAGCGACCAGATGGTCAGAGATCTTCACAGAGAGCCTAGATGAAAGATATGATGCCCAACGAGTCCCTTGAGCGAGCAGAACCCACTGGATTACTCTTCCACACGACAGGGAGAAATGGAAGATTTACTGACGCCCGCTGGATTCACTCTACGATCAACAGGGCTACGGGTGATACATGTGATTAAATCTATTAAACGACAGCTTAAAGCAGTGTGCCTTCGCTGAAAATCTCAGCGGTTGAGATTCATGTAATGATAGTGCTATATTCAGTCCGTAGTACTAAATACATAAGTAGCCATACATTGCTTGAAACCGCCTCAAAGACGTCAGCTCTAATATGGTGCAAAATTTACGAATATAACTCAATCGCCAAAAGCTTGGAAGACACAGCGGTTATGAACTCTATTTTGTTGTAACTCCCACGTCCGACTTCCTATTAACCACGGCATTGATAGAATAATTCTTTCTACTTCTGCTTAGCTAACGCGAGGTGTTATTTTATTTCTTTATTTACGTACAAACTGACGCTTCAGCGGATTTCGCCTTCCTCAGAGCCTGGAAAGATCAAGTTGACTGCAATCTGCACAACCAAGCACCTCTATAACCAAACAGAGAAAGTGCTGAACCAAGATTTCAATCACGTTGAGCGCAGCATAGCTTCTTTGCACACTCACCGCTTTCTACGAGTCTTCCACTAAATATGTCACGCTGAGACCAACCGTACAGAGGAGTTACGAACTAGCAGGCGTCTTAGATCACTCGGTGGCATTTCAGTTATTGTTAACGATTTCTCTAGACCGGCCCTTCTTAAACAGCGTTTTATATCTGCACTTACTTCATTTGAAATGAAGGGCAGGATAAATGGGATTTTATTATCGATAGAGCTATCGTTGGGGGGCCTCTGGTTTCCTCTACACCTATCTTGAGCTACAGTTTCGTAGCCATTAAAAATGGCTATTTGCTGTGCCAAGTTCTGGGATTCTTCTCTCTGTTCCCTTCCTGTGCACTCGATGGCAGCTGTTATAAACATGTTTCTCCCAATCGCCCTTTTCGTGTGAGAGGGTGAGAGGGGAGGTAATGAACCAAGATGTTTTTACTACTTGGCTTTCGATACCACTTCGTAATGTAGCCGTTTTCTGATAGGCTAATTTGAACGTTCAGAAATGGAAGTCGGTTTTCTTCTGGTTTCTTTCGGGTGAGTTTAAAATACTCTGACTGTTTGTTCAACAACTCGAAACATTTGCCAATTTCCTCTGTGTTGAGAAAAGGACAAAGCAGTCATCTATATATCTACAGTGGAGTAACGGCCCGAGGTCGATTACTGGTGGTTCCACCTTAGACGCGAACGCAATGGCAAGGCTTGGTGCCAGCCGTTGTCCCACTACCAGCCCTCTCATTTGTGCGTAATACCTTCCGGACTATCTGAAGATTAAGCAGTTTAGGCACTCCTCTAAGTTTGTCATCAACTGCTGGATTGAGAAACCATACATGTTCATTGCTCCTTCGTGTTGTAAGGAGTCCACAGATGGCTTGCATAGCGGAGTCATTCGACACGTTTGTATAGAAGACGGTGACGTCGAAGAACCCCATCACGTAGGCGCTGCTGGGCTACGCGCAATACGTAGACGATTCAGAAACATCTGGGTATTCGTAAGATGGGCTGGAATGTGTTTCAACAACTGGTTAAATATTAGGGTTAAAAACCATGCTATTCTATCCGTTGACCCACCTACGCAGCTAATGTTAGGTTTATCCTTAAACAATGATGGATCGGTAGGCGCAAGATCATCGCTGAATACTAACTTATGGGTTTTGATAAGTAGGTATAGGACGGAACATGTTGGTAAGCCAACTTTTAGTTGAGGGATGATGGTTTTAACCGAGCCGCTCTTGCCATTTTAACCCATTAGTTGTTTAACCAAAACTGCTTCTCTTTCAATACATTCGCGGAGACGTATTGCTTTTTGATCACGTAACACCTTTACGACCTTTCCTCGTTCAATGGGCTGTCAAACACAAAAAGTTTTACTGAGAATGGTCCTCGGGCAGCTATTCTCAGCTATACTTGCAAAAATCTGTTTCGGACAGTGGAATAGAATCGGTCGATATTTTAAAAAAATGAAAGAGGGAAAGGAATACACTTTTAATTGTCACACAAAGTCATGGGGAAAGCTGATAATATAATGGCTATATAATGGACGATTTTTTTTCATCACATACAAAAGGTGTCCAAAAGGATGAGAACATAGGTAGAAAAACATACTGGATACGTAGAAGTTGAAGAGACTTTGGAAAAATGTGAATGAACGAAACAATGGAACGATGTTGACAAGAAAACAATACGTCGATCCTCTTGCGTTGACTCACTAGCCGTGGGTCTTCATTTTGATCCGCATTTCAACTGCGTTACAATGAATGGCACACACCCCGAGGATTCCAGAGGTGAAAACAGCTACAGTCGTGAAAGGATTAATATTTTGGCTGAAACCATGGGACAGTTCAACCCTCACGTGGTACACAACATAGAGCACAACTCCAGCACCATAGGTTAAGAGAAGAATCATAAACTCGACTCTGGCCTCGGTTTTCGCATAATGCACTGATCACCCGATGAGCAGAAGCGAATTTGTCGTTTTCTTGTTCAGCAATCGCGAGGTTTTTAAACAGCATACATTTACTTCCATAAAAACACAATACAATACAACGCTAGCTGACGTTTCGGCAGTATCGCCTTCTTCAGAGCCTGGAAGGGTATACTGATATGCAATCTACTAGGCCAAACGCTTCAATAACACAAAAAGACCAAAGACTCTTTGGTAATTACATGATCAACAACTTCTTGGAAAAGGCCACCGCTTTTTCGTGACTTCCAATGAGGAGGTTTAGAACAGCTGATTATAGTCGCATGTGGTTGACGACTGCACCATCCCACATCAGAAATTGATGCGAACATACGGGATCAGGTCGCGTGTGATCTCCGGACATTCATCCCTGCTATTCATTGTAGGGTTTTTGGCATTTATCCAAATAGCCTCAAGGAGTTTTCGCGCTGGTGTTTTGGACTCCTGTGCAAGGATATTGACTTTTACTTCAAAATCGTCTCCGCAATGCTTTTGTATCCTATGCGTGCCTAGTGGGGTGCTTCGTCTCAGTTTTCCTTTGCCATCTAGGTGTTCTCTTACACGGATACACAAAGGTCTGCTCGTTTCGCCAATATATTCATCTCCGCAATTATTACAAAAGATCAGGTATACCGTACCTGAACTCATGCAATCACCGTTCTTGCCGTATGGGCAAATTACGCAATTTGTTGTTTCACACAGACCGTCATACAGGCGGTTACGAACTAATTGACGACGTAGAGTAGCCGGTGGTATTTCAACCATCGCTATCGATTTCTCTAGACCTACCCTTCTTAAGCATCGTTTAATAACTACGCTTACTTTAACGCTAATAAAAGGCAACATAAAGGGGATTTTGTTTTGGCCAAGCGTTTCGCGTGGGCGTGTCGCTCTCCTTCTAAACTTATCTCGTGGAGTTACTATTTCGTAGCCATTGGAGATGGCTATTTGCCGAGCCAAGTCGCGCGATTCTTCCTTTAGTTCCCTGGTAGTGCACACAGAGGTGACTGTTCGAAACATGTTTCTCACAATCGCCCTCTTTGTGTGTGAAGGGTGGGAAGAAAGGAAATGAACAAGGATGTTCTTGTTACTTGGCTTTCGATACCACTTTGTCAGGTAACCGCTACTTGATAGGTTTATTTGGACGTCCAAAACGTATTTGGACGTGCTGCTTAAAAACCTCGCGATTGCTGAACAAGAAAACGACACATTCATATTCCAATGCCGAGGTTAAGAGAAAGTCGATCCTGGGAACTATTACAAGAAGCGAATTTGTTAACAAAAAAATTTGTTCAGTGTAATACTCTCTTAACCTTTCAACGGTTTACCGCCTCATCGTGGCTGGGAGGTGTTCCTGGGTGTTGGAGTGTGATGTACAGCACAGGGATTCATCACCAAGCAGGGTCTTCCATGCTGAAAAGGAGGCCGATGTTTCCATCAGGAAGCCTAGCTAAGAGTAAACCAATACCAAGAGCCACCACCGTCCCGGTATCAAAGTCGCACGGTGGCAAATCTCTCTCTGATCCACAAGAGCCGCGACTGCCTGTCGTGGTGACGACCTGGGGCAGACTTTAGCCAGGCTGTCCTCAGGGTTCCAGGGAACCACAGTGGCTTAATCAGCAAGTCTGCGAAAAACGGTGATTATGCTGGGGCCCGCACAACTAGTGAGGATGGGCCGTTCAAGTATCAAGTAAGTAATACTGGCTTGAAATACACGCAATTCACTCAACCAAACGGTATCATAACTCTGGCAGATAAAACTTAATATGTAATTTTTCATTGGCATAATGAATAGCTTCTCTTGAACACTTACTGTTTTGTTGTTTTTAAATTCTCCAGTTGTTATCACTGCCCAGTCGCATAGGGTCTCACATAGGTAAGAAGTGTGTGTAACGGCGCGGAGTAACGCATGATCACAAGACATTACTTGCGGTTCATTGTTAGATCATTGGAATTTATGCAAAACGCTTCAAGAGTTCAACGCAGTGATCTCTTATGTACCTATGCGAGGATGGCAATTTCTACTTCAAAACCTTCCTCGTTATGTCTCTGTATACATTGCTCGCCTAGTGAAGTATTTGGTTTAACTTTAAGTTTGCCGTTTGGGTGTCCTTTTATACGTCTCAAGGTATTCCTCTCTGCTATTCGTTTTCGGATTTTTGGAATTTATCCAAAAAGCCTCGAGAAATTTGCGTGTTTCAGTCTCCGTGCGATGATAGCGACTTTTACATCAAAATCGTCTCCGCTATGCTTTTGCATCCTATGCGTGCCTAGTGGGGTGCTTCGTCTTAGTTTTCGTTTGCCATCTAGGTGTTCTTTTATACGGATACACAAAGGTCTGCCCGTTTCGCCAATATATTCATCTCCGCAATTATTACAAGAGATCAGGTATATCGTACCTGAACTCATGCAGTCACCGTCCCTGCCGTAAGGGCAAATTACGCAATTCGTTGTTTCACATAGACGGTCATGCAGGCAGTTGCGAACTAACTGACGACGTAGAGTATCCGCTGGTATTTCAACTATCGCTACAGATTCCTTTAAATCTACTCTTCTTAGGCATCGCTTTATCGCTACACTTATTTCATCGCCAATGAAGGGCAAGATAAACGGGATTTTGTTTCGGCCAAACCCTTCGTTTTGGAGCGTTGCTCTCCTTCTAAACTTATCTCGTGGGGTTACTATTTCGTAGCCATTGGAGATGGCTGTTTCCCAGGCCAAGTTGCGCGATGCTTCCTTTAGTTCCCTGGTTGTGAACACAGAGGTGGCTGTTCGAATCATGTTTCTCACAAGCACCCTCTTTGTGTGTGTGAAGGGTAGGAAGACAGGAAATGAACCAGGGTGTTTTTTACTTGGTTTCGGTACCACTTTGTCATGTAACCGCTACTTGATAAATTGATCTAAAGATTAGGAAACAAAAGCTAGTTTTTTTCGGTTTCTCCCGGTTGTACTTAATGTACTCAGACTGCACGCTCAATAACTCGAAGCATTTGTCCACCTTATCCTGCGTAGAGAAGACGACAAAACAATCGTCTACATATCTGCAGTAGAGTAGTGGCCGGATATCGAGAACAGGGGCTTCTATCTTAGACATAAACACAATGACAAGCCTTGGTGCCAGTCGCTGTCCCATTGCCAGCCCCCTTATTTGTGCGAAATATTTCCCAGACCATCTGAAAATCGAGCAGTTTAGGCATCCTTTAAGAGAGCCATTAGGATGGACAAGCCATGCATATTTATTCTTCCTTCATGTTCAACAGAAGTTCGAAAATGGCTTGCATTGCGGAGTCATTCGATACGTTGGTGTACAACGCGGTAACGTCGAAGGACTCCATCACGTACGCGTTGCGTAGACGTTCCAGGAACATTTGGGTTTTTGTGAGGTGAGATGGAATGTGGTTAAGCAACTGGGTGAGTATTAGGATTAAAAACCATATTATCCTACCCGTTGGCTCGTCTACATGGCTGATGATGGGTCTAACCTTAAATGACGACGGATTGGTTGACGCAAGATCATCAGGTGATACCAACTTATGCGTTTTAATAAGTAGCTATAAGACGGGGCATGTTGATGTATTGACTTTAAAGTGCGAAATAACCGACAATTTAAGCCTGCCGCCTTTGACACTTTGGCCCACTGATTGCTTAGTTTTCGGTATTGACTTTTGTATTCCCTCTCAGATGATGGGCGGTAGAGGGTAACATCACTAAGATATTCCTCAGTTATCTTAACATTTAGGTGGCGTGGAATAACAACGAACTCTTTCCCTTATCACTAACTGATATCTCATATCACTCAATCGTTTTAGATTGCCTTTTATTTTTCCCATCGCGTTGATATATCAATCGCTGAGGGATGCACCATGTATTCGACTTCATTAAGCAACGTATAGAGGTGATTGAATGCATATCTGGCCTTTACAATGACTCGCGGTGGCCATCCGATGTATCGAGCCACTGCTGCTCCCAGACAAGTCTGATACCAAGGCACATAGGCACCTCGTTAATAAGGAAGTTATTCAAATTAGCACCAATTAACGTATAATGGTCCAAATATGTTTTTATACGTACATCCGACCTTTTCTAAAAATAGTGTTTTCCGAAATGGAAGTCCAGTTTGTCATTTTGAATCTATCTTCTCCGCGTTAGTTATCGATTGATATGACTTAACGGAAGCAAAGTCTCCATTTCTTCCTATGACATGCTCGCATGGCCTAGTGGGTTCTGCTCATGCAAGGAGCAGGAAATGAAGCACATTTTCGTTTGTAGTATTCGTGAAAATCTGTGGACCCTCTTTGCGAAGACGTTTTCTGCCCAGAAAGATGTCTACTTACTTACTTCCACCTGTGTGGTTATTTGAAACCCTCCACAGAGGTGGTTTGCTGACAGTGCTGCATCTGGTGGAGCGAAAGTTTTCCTGGAAACCCAAAATATAAAGTTTTCCTGGAAACCCAAAATATCCAGGCAAGGGCACTCTCAGGCCGCCACAGCTGGACAAAATCGTTGTCATGTGGCGAATGCAGGCAATTGCCGGCCATCATGGGATTGAAGAGAAATTTACTGCTCTGCCACTTGTACTCTTCTAAACAGAAGGGATTCCTGCGACAGCGGTCAATCCTGAGATTAGTCGCCCTATCGCTTGAAAGCGATGCAAGCTTGTTTAGAAAGAGTAGTGACGTAAACAGGCAAGCAACTTCAATCGGAGCACGTAGACAGAGGAGCATGGTGGTCGCTGTGAGGAAATCCACCGAATTCTGATGAAATATTGGGAAGCTCAACACTAACTGAACGTTTGAAGGTTGCTAGATTTCAACAGACAGCGAAACTTCTAACAATTTAAATGAAATCGTGGTTAGCAAAAAAAAAGCCCTAAAGGATAAAGCTCTCGGCTTGATCAATCACTGAAGGATGCGCCATGCATTCGACTTCATTATGCATCATTTGGAGGTGATTAGATGCATACCTGGCCTTTACAATGACTCACCGAGGCCCACCGATGCATCGAGCCATTGCTGCGACCCTCTCAGACAAGTTTGATGCCAATTTGCCGAACCCGGAGGTGAGGGTGGGGATCGATTCCACGTGTGTGCTACAGGGCGCCTCCGACCATTGCGCCTCACTCGCTTTGAGTCTCTATAAAATTTTGGTTAAAATAGGTTCAATTTGTCATCCTAAAACTTCCATTCGCCGTGTAAATTTAACTGCATTGGATAGCTGGTTTCTAATCCTTGCAGTTTACACCGATTTTTCCCTGTTCTTGACAAAACTCATTCGCTTTAGATTGCCTTTTATTTTTCCCATCGCGCTGCTTGGATCAGAGAACGACCAAAATCCAAGGATGGAGTAAGAGGCCGATGGGCGTATTTTCATCCATCATGCACTTCATTTAACAATGCCAAAATGCCATTGTGTGATCAAGAGTTCTGGAAACAATGGCGGAACATTCTTTTTTGTACTTAGGTCTTTCGAGGATTTTTACGAAAAGGTTCGCATCAAAAAGATGGTGAGAGCATTCCCGTGGGGTAAACAGGGATAACAGTACAATAGAATTTTTCAGTGAAACGAATCTCAGTTGGAGTTTTTACATCAAAATCATTGAAATTCTTACTATGAAGAAGATCTGAAAGGTGGAGGATTAATAAGGGAGAGCATTAACTTGTTCCTTCTTAATGATGCAGCAAGAAGAAGATTTGCCACTGTTTACAGGAAATCGGCACTTCTAACTTTTCCATTTGTAAAATTTGCCCTTAGATGTACAGATAAACTTCTGTTGGCATAATGGTACGTACGGCCATCGAATGATTAAAATTACCGTGGCTATCCGAGGTGGAAATGAAAATTCATTGCGTCGATATGGTCCTGACCAACAATGATGCTGAGATACTTGCAAAACTCCGAAACGCAGGTTCCTGCGGTGAGGAACAAACACGGTCTTATCCTTTCTGGAGGCTAACGCATTCACCACAACACCATGCCGGTGATTCGTTCTGTCTGTCCCTCAGCTAGAAGTGTACCATCATTGTAGTAAACAATCAGCTAGATGTAGGTATCTGAGGGTTCGGAACAATAAAATGAAGTGAACAATGGGTCACGAGACCCGTATGATAAAGTACTGTTGTCGTATTTACAATGATTTGCCACCTTTGTGGTGTCCTACGAGATGCACAGCCTCGCCCGATAGCTACTAACCCATGACATCTCGAACAAGCGAACTGTATATTTCATTTAATGAGCGTCATTTTTTTTTGCCCACACTTCGAGGGGAAATGAGACATGTAAAGCGTGGAATTATACAGACAAGATAACTTGTTAACGCTACGAATAAATGTTTTAAGGATGATTACCAAATAGCTCAAAAATTGGTCTATCACGAAACAAGGCCATGTAAAACTGATATGAGCGGCACCTAGTTGAAAACCTAACCGCATCAGAATACTGTCCAAATTAACATGAATCAGATCGTCTGCACTCAAATTACGAAAATATGAGTGGAGGATAGACATACAGTGCCCGGTCTTAATCTATCTCCGAGGAATGCAACATGCATCGCACATGAATTTGACTCCATTAAGCATCATTCAAGTGGCCGACTAGATTTTTAGCCGATAATGAAGGGGTCTACCGATGTACCCGATCTTTCTATCGTCGCAAACAAGCTTGGGATCCACTTAGCGACCTTGGAGCTATGAAAGGCTGGCTTAGTCCGTGTCGCGGAATCGAACCAGCGACATTATGTATATTGCAAAGCACCTCTAAACATCGAGCAGCACACGCTATAATTACGAATTACATTGTGAAATTAATAAAATATTTTTTCTCTGTATCCTGCAATCCGAAATAAACAGCGACCATGCACGAATGCCTATAGAAAATCAATAAATTCAAGTTCATGTTTTCGGTTTAAAATTATTTGCCCTTCTGTTGATTTCCATTAGTTATTGGACCGGTAAAATATCCGAAAGTAAGGAATTTCATGGCCGCGATTTCTAACAGACATCAAAAATCCGGTTTCTTACATTCTGCTAATCGATCAGATGAAATGCTGTGCTAATGCAATTCAAGAAAAAAGGAGCTGAAAAGAATTATTTCTTATGAAACATGACGCTTTACTTCAGTGCTATTTTATCTAATTCTTAATGAATTTAAAATAGTTTTTTAGCATAGCGGTGCTGAGATATGCGGCGCAAGACTTGGACCCTGGGCCAGATCGAACCACGATTTCCTTTACCGGGTGCATGCGCATTACACTCTGCGCCACAGATGCCCTTCCCCTTCCTTTCTCTCAGCTAGTTTTCCATTTTTTAGCAAATTTTCGCGTCTTGCATTCGATTCGTTTCTTCGCACCCATTATTCACGATTGTCTTTGAACTTTAACGTATGGCTTCAGCTGCTGCTTAAGGATTTTTTCCTCTTCATCACAAATCTTGTTGAATTCTGGTGCAGTCGATTCTCCCTAGGCTCCTGAGGTGGCTGTGCTGGGACGCTCCCACTTATAAATATTGGAACGTAAGAAGTATGAAAGTGCTATATGGAAAACGTCAACTTGGGAGGCATACGATGCAAAGTTTTTCCGTGAATCTAATAACGCTATGGCTGGCGTCTATGATGTTGCGTAACCAAATGTCTGTGCGAGCCGTGATGAGCGTTGTCACTATCTCTGAGACGTAATCAATTGGCCAGGAACACAAGAGCTATATACGGGCGGAACACTCAGTTGGAATGCGACGGCAGCACGAAAATGAGTCCTGTGACAGGTTCGAGAACCAGTGTAATCAAAAATTATTAGGCTATCAGTTAATGATAAAACTGACGAGGTCGTAGTAATTTCTATATTCCAAGCTCGTCAAAGAAAGAATACGTAGTAGTTACTACTCAATTAGATGTTGAGATTAAGGGAAAACTCCTTGAAGACGCTTTTCGTTATCGTCCATCATCTGAAAGGAATTCAAAATCCAATACAGCAATTAAAACCATCAGTTATTTCGAAAATTGAAATTGGATAGCAGAATGTCCCATTTTATATTTACCTACGAAAACTCATAATTTAGTGGCCACTGATGACCTTGCGTCTACCGAACCCTCGACGTTCAACGTTAGACCATTCATCTGCTGTACCAATAAAAGTAGACCAACATTTAGAATAAAATGCTTTTCAACACTAATGCTTGGCCAGTGTTGGAGAACATCACAGCTCATCTTAATAACACTCAGATGTTCTTGGATCGCCTACGTGGCGCGCGTATTAATAACGCATAAGTGACGGAGTCCTTTAAAGTTATCGCCCGAAACACTAACGTGTTGAATGAGTTCGCTATGAAACCCATACTCGACCTCCTTATGCAACGCGAAGCATCAGCAAACAAATAGAGTTTTTCAGTTTTGCAGCTCATAGCTCTCGCGAAAGAACGCCTGAACAGGCCAACTTCTCCTCGGTCCGGGAAGTATCTGGTACAAATTGGAGAACTGGCAATGGGACAGCTACTGGCATTTAACCTCGCTATTGCATTCATGTCCAAAATTGACGCCCCTATATTAGCAACTGTTTTGTCCTTTGCCCCACATAAGAGCAGATAGACAAACATTTTGAGCTGCTAAACAAACAGACAGCGTGTATAACTTTTTTATCTACCGCCAATTTTTTAAGGCATGGAATCACGTAAAATATAACCGTAATAATGCAGAGATATCTAGAAAACTCA
>UYYA01000665.1:0-39261 GCA_900624975.1 Angiostrongylus costaricensis | reverse complement strand
TGAAGTGAAAGTCAATATCCTTGCACAGGAGTCCAAAACACCAGCGCGAAAACTCCTTGAGGCTTTTTGGATCAATGCCAAAAGCCCTACAATGAATAGCAGGGACGAATGCCCGGAGATCATACGCGACCTGATCTCGTACGTTCGCATCGATTTTTGATGTGGGATGGTGCAGTCGTCAACCACATGCGACTATAATCAGCTGTTCTAAACTTCCTCATTGGAAGTCACGAAAAAGCGGTGGGTTTTTCGAGAAGTTGTTGATTGTGTAATTGCCGGAGAGTTCTTCGTCTTCTTGTAAGTGTTATTGAAGCGTTTGGCCTAGTAGATTGTATATCAGTATACCCTTCCAGGCTCTGAAGAAGGCGATACTGCCGAAACGTCAGCTAGCGTTGTATTGTATTGTGTTTTTATGGAAGATAAAGCTCTGTGTTGATCAATCCCTGAGGCACATGTCAAAATAATAAAAATAGCAAAAATAAAAATAAAGTAACAATGTGAAGCACGTTCACTCTTCACAGATGACATGGAGTCACAAAGAAGTTAGAAAACGGATTTCTAACTGATAGTTGTTGAGATCTTTGCCTTCAATTATAAAAAATAAGCATTTGTACTGGAGTTTGTTGTTTGGAAGTCAAACAAAATACCACCTACTAAGATCTCTAAGATCTCATAGCATTTCATAGTTACCTCACAGTTAATCATGAATTAAAAGCTAAAATATCGAATAAGTGGTCGTAATCTCTTGACAGGAAGTATGAAAATGTGTAATCAGAGCTGAAACCCCAGCCCCTAAACACTAGCCCCTTTGTTGGTATTGATGCATTTCTGACTAGTGACAAGAGAATATGGTCAGCGTTTAACAGTAATATGCATAGACATAAATAAGCATACAACTATGGTTGGCGTATACGGTAATATATTCTCAAAACGTTGGAAGAAAATTTTATATCAGCTCGTGAGATAATGTGCGCACTGGTGCTTATTAGTAACAAAACAGATCTAAACTGTACGGATAGAATAAAATGTAGATACTAGGGATTGAACCTACTCAAATCCGTCGCGTCATCATTCCAGAGTTAATCGTAAGCTCTCGTTAGGTCCGTTTGAACGTGAATGACAAGGTGAAAACGTAAACAATATGGGTACTTAAAACACGAATTCCTCGTGCCGATGTAGAATCGTCTGCACCTCATCCTACTTTCCAACCAACACTTAGTATCCGACATAATATAATCACCATGCATGAGGGGACAACTGGACCGGCGTGAGCTGATACTAACTCATAGTGATTGTACTAAAAGTTAGGCGTCAAAGAGATGCGGTATCCACATGAACTTAGACGTTTGACCTTAACTCTAAGTTGATATGCTGTTTTGAAAAGAACCTTTTTACCAGAGTTCCCAAAAATCTATGCCGTTGGTTCACAGGTCACAGTCAAAGCCAATAGCGCAAAAAGAATGACCGCTTTGTTCTCAACAAATGAGTGAAGTCATGAGACACTATTCATCTTTATGGTGAGAAATTGGTTCATAATTTCAAAAGCTACCGAGAAACCCATGAAGAAAGAGCTTCCACTTTTCGAAGAAGGAAAGACAAGAGAGTGGGTGGAGAATGTACCTCAGTAGTCGCTTGTGTACCTTAATAAACATTATCCTCATTGCAGCTCGCAGTCGTTTTAGTTGCACACCTGGATGGCATATCTATACCATGAATCGTTCAATTTCCGATACGATTCGGCTGGTATTTTGGTGATTCGATACGGGTTTTTTTTCATTGAGCCACGAAACAGCCGTACCAGGACGTACCTAGGTCATAACAACTAGTCGCTAACGTTCGTCTATTAGACGGATGTTTGCAGTCTTGCAGCCTTGTAGTTATTTTTTTAAATGACGGATATTCTTCGCATTGGTTTACTCGTGGCAGCCCGATGAAAATATTGAGAAATTTTATCTCCTGTGTTACTTATAGACCATGACAGAGCATAGCAATCTCTCCATACGATGAAGTGGTAAACCAGTAATGGGGATAGTTTTTATTTGTAGAGTAATATTTGTTTAAGAAGTTGTTCATCGAATTAAGAACTTATGCACCTATTTTTTGTTTACTTACGTGATTCAACTTTCTCTATTATGTTGTTGCATCTATGAGAGGAATTTCTCAAGCCATTCAGGCAGCAAACTGCCGACCCAGGAGGGATGTGGGTTTGGTTGGCACGAGCCAAGGTCTAACAAGCAACCATTCCTGTGTCATTACACACTATTCCTAAATACTGAATATACGAACTGGACGATCACTCCTATTCGAGATTTAATTTCCAAGAAGAGCATTCACATTAAGAACGCAAAAAATTTGCAATACAAATAGGGGAAAGCATATAGTGTGTAAATCATATGAAAGTGCGCGCGGATAGCGCAGTGGTTTGTTAGTCGGTCAGGAAGCAAAGGCTCTAGTTCGATACCCGTCCCAACGCTCTCCTCCAATCCATGTGGGAACGCCTTAGCCCGGCTATCTTCAAGACTGCAAGGAGAACTGACTTGACCAGTATTCTACGACATTTATGAAGAAAAAGAAATCCTCAAGAAGCAGCTGAAACGAAACACGAAATGTTCGAAGGCCACTGTAGACGGTGAGTGCGAGGAAAACAAATCAAATGCATGAAGCACTGGGATCCACAAAGTAGATGTGATGACGGGCCATGTACAATAAGAAAAGTTGGCTTTACTGCAAGGTATAAGTATAAACCAAATCTACAATAGAGACTTTAAATGCGAAACATCGCCATCAATATAAGTGCGATGTGCATATCGAGGTTCGGAAAAATCACATAATCCGCATTGAAATCCGATTAACTGGAACAACAAGGTTTGTCAACGAATCGAACATTATGGTGGAACGACCGAAATACGAATGAAATCCAATTAATGTGCTTTATTTCATAGAGGAGCGATGCTATAGAATTCAATTCGATATCGATCACATAACACTACAATGGACAACAGTTCGATCGATATCGTTAGTGATAAAAGACAAAGTGCTGATCAATACCTTAGTGTTGTGACATGCACTCAACTCCATTCGTAACATCCCAGAGGTGACTGACTCTACATTCGGCATATACAATCACAATCACTTGCGGGGTCTATCGATGTAAATATCGTCTTTTTTACCCTCTTAAACAAATCTGGTACCAATTTGTCGATAACGATTGGTTGGAAGGCTTGCTTAGCACGATGAGAACGAACCAAAGGCCACATGCGTACTGTACACCACCTCTAATCACACTGCTACCATGTGTCCTCATGAGAACTCCTTATTACTAGAAAGAATATGAGAACATTAGATTAATATTATAGAATGGAAGCATTTTTTCCTCCAAACAAAGTGCAAATCTTGTTTCTTCGGGATATTTCCTGAAATGTTTTTCATGCAGCGGGTTTCTGTTACAAATTCAACCTTTTTTAATTCTCTTTTATGTCACCTGCCTTCACATCTACTATGCGGATCCTAGCACTTCTCACATTCAGTTCGTTTCCTCGCATCCATTGTCCACGAAGATCTTCCAACTTCTAAGTGTGGCTTCGGTTGCGGCTTCAGGATTTTAATTTCATCTTGAATGTCGTAGAATTCTGGTCGAACAATTCTCTCTGGAGTGCTGAGATAGCTGGGCTGGAGCGTCTCCAGTTGGATTGCGGAGGGTGATTTACTTTTCCCAGACAAGTCCAGTACCAATTTCACGACCCCGGAGAGACGAGAGGCTTGGTTGGACCGGGGCGGAATTGAACTAGCAGCATGCTCGTGATGACGGACATCACTACCACTGTGCTATCCGCTCCTTAAATCTAACCTCACTTTCGATATTTAAAAAAGTAAAACGAAGCAAGTCTTCAACAATTATAAACTGGATCAGTTGAAACATTGGAGATAACGAGAAATACAGTGACAAGAACAAAAAAAAGAAAGTCAGAAAATAACCAAACAAAAGCAAAATTAAATAACTACAACGATGCTGAGACATTTGCAAAATTCCGAACAGCAAGTGGGGAACGAACACGCTACTACCCATTCCAGGGGCTAAGACTTTTATTACCACACCATGTGGGTCCTTCGTCTCGCCTGTCTCTCAGCTAGTTCTATCGAGTACTGCTATCAGCAATCACCCGTCAACAGGATTGGTCGGAATATCTCAGCGTTATTGCAGTTGTTTCGCAAATAATAAACTGCCGCGAAAACTTGTAAAAGGCAGTAAATGAAAAGTCAACAAAATTAAATAATCTCTCATCGCAAAGGGCGCGTGTGGTGCAGTGGTTGGAGGCGCCACTGTGACACACACGTGGAATCGTTCCCCGGGCCCATGGCTCACCAAGCCTTCCTTCCCTCAGGTACCAGACTTACATGGGAGGATAGCAGCACTGGTTCGATGCATCGGTAGGCCACCGCGAGTCATTGTGAACGCCAGATGTGCATTCAATCACCTCCAAACGATGCTTAATGAAATAGAATACATTGCGCATCTTTAAAGGGATTGATCAACGCCGACTCTATTTATTCTCATCACAAAACGTTACTGTGAAAGGAGACGGCGTGTAGGTGCAATAACACAATAACTATGTTGTTACAAAATGACTTATTACCACTCGACATTTAAGTACATTAAAGTCATTTAATAGTGAGCTTAGGAAACACAATAACGATATTCACTTTTCGAAAGCAATGACACAATGAAAAAAGTAAAAGAAAAACACCTTAATCAATAAATGCTACGCAAAAGAAAAAAGTCTGTTTTACTAAATATCGGGTCTTTTTGGCTCTTTCGGAATCCACCTGTCAAAACAGCAGCTTATTGATCACAAACTAAAACTTCACTACAAAAGGCACTAACATATAAGCCGGGATATGACCACCAGAGGAGTCATATGATGCAAATACGGCCCATTTGATCTTTAAAACGACAAATCTTATGTCTTGTTAAACTTTATTAATCGAAATAAAAACCAATGAATCTATAAGAAACGAGCTATTTTATTCTATACAGATAAAAATATAATTATCTGAGGGGGATGAAACATATTTTCTACACATTTTCATGTCAAGGCCCGCATTTCTGAAAACAAAAGCAAATGGACAAGAAGGATCTCGTCCAAAAGGACATCTCGTCCAAAAGGACATCTAGTCGGAAAGGACATCATGGTGTTCCCCAGTGTGTCGTTAGTATTTGCTGCTGCTGCAATTGCATAGGAAGTTTCAAAAATTTAACCAGCTTACAATTCCACACAGAAGTTGGAGGTTGGAGCAAACAAATTCTAAATTAAAAGAATGTTCTACGAGAAAACATATACAAATCCTTAATGCATTAGAGTAAAGTCCCTTCTCCAAGGTTATAAGAGCATCATTTTCTCGGTTTCTCCGCCACCCTACTAATGGAAAGACCATCGTCTGTTGTTGAACGAGCACCTTCGTCGTTGCGGTAATTTTGACTCGAGCGAAAATCCTATTAATGACCTTAATACCTCGATAGTTCATTTACACGTAAACGCCATCTCACATAGTAACATGATCACAATATCATCGCTGAGGTCTCAGCACTTTCAATTTTCCTTAACTATTAAAACAAAAAATGCCATCATCCAAAGCTATAATGACGGGATAGAAGATCTAACCTCGATCCACAACGGCCAGCGTTTCCCTGCGGCAAAAACCTGGGAATGCAATGCTTTGTCATGACTAGGAATCTCAGATTTCCAAGAAAAAGCACACACAAATTGGATTCAACTTGTCAATAACAGAAGACGATTGATGCTAAGGCTGCAGCCAAATTCACCCATAAACCAGACCAAAGTGCTTGGGCTCGTACATTATATGGAGACAGACAATAATCATACAATATCTAAGCAAACAAACAAATAAGTTTAAACTTTGACGACTACACATGTTAGGTATAAAAGTGGAATTTTCTTCTTTAGAAGTTTTAGAATGTGTTTTTACTCTGCCGTTCCAGAAAAGATATCGCTTCCCAGAATTCTAATTACTATCTATTAACTGGAAACGTCCTAGCAGCATGGCTATCTCGGGATTCCTTGGAGAATCGACTTGATCGGCGATTAATGACGCTCACGGTGAAGATGAAAAATCTCCAAGCAATAAATGAAGCAACACGCAAAAAGTTCGAGGACTTTCGTGGACGGCGGATGCGAGGGAACGAATCGAACGCGCATAGCTCTGGGATTCGCATAGTGTGACATATGTGGATTCGAGCCATGTTGCAAAAAAAAATAGCAAAGAAAATAGGAGCAAGGGCAGCTTAGTGAAAGAGATACCGTACAATAACTAGCGCGGGATCATACGTGCTTAGAGCCAACCACGCCTACGATCTCTCCAGTGTCGCAAAATTGGTACCAGACTTGACCTGGAACAGCTTGCTCTTATCCACAAAATGAGACTGCCTGTGGCGAAGACATGACAGCTGTCCCAGGATCCCCTAGAGAATCTATTCTAGCAGCATCCAACCTTGCGAGGCCCTAAACAACACCCAATTCAAACGCTAATCTGGAGATGTTTGCGGATTTTGGGTGGTAGAACGCAAATCGAACCAGAAACGTGTACGATCCGGGTTCCTACTCGAACTGGAGAGAATGAACTGTTCCCTTTGCCGCCACTAAGATGAACAATGGATAGTTGGGCCCAGAGCGAGGTCAGACCAGCGACTGGGTGTGTTAGGCCGACCACGTTGCAAACAAGATCACTATCACTGGGTTACCCGCTTCCTTCTTATAGTTAGAAATTAGAATGTTACGACGTCATAGTAGCATTTTCCAAAATCTGGAGTAGTCATGAATTTATCCTATCTTCATAAGTAATGGCCTGAAAAACTGAATAATCGCTCAAACCGTTAAAAGCGGTATACATATTTCGCTTACTAACATAGAACACATACTAATGCGCGTCAGAAAACAAATGGTGGCATCTGAGAATTAAGTGATGTTTACGATGTCACTGTGCATCACGCGAGCGATGTTTACCGGATCATCCGATCCCAAGAGATTTGCGCTTAACTAGCAAAGAACTTTCATACAAATATCCTCGTTACTCCACTTGAGATCAAGTATCGGTGTTTCATTATCATTATCATTATCATTATTATTACTATTATTACCACTATTATTATTATTATTAATACGTTAACGAGTTCCCTTGGGGAACCGTCTCATCTTCGCTGGGAGGTGCTCCTGCGTGTCGGGTTGCGATGTAGAGCCGGGGTCCATCAGGAAGCCTAGCTAAGAGTGAACTAGTACCACGATCCATTACCGTCCTGGCATGAAACTAATCGCATGGTGGCAAATCCCCCTCTGACCAACAAGGGCGGCGACTGACTGCGGTGGTGAAGCCCTGAGCAAGACTTTGAATAGACTGCCCTCAGGATAGCAGGGAACCACAATGGCTAAACCAGCAAAACTCCGAAAAAATAAAGATTATGATGGGGCCCGTACAAGCAGTGAGGACAGACCATTCAAGTATCCCAAGTAAGTAAGTATTACTATTACTATCAACACCATGTTTTACCTTTTATTTTCTGCCTACTGCAATTTTCACGGCAGGGCACTAAGCGAAATACAACCAAAACGTTGCTGAGATATTTGCAAAACTCTGGATCAGAGGTGTCTATGGTGGAGAACTATTATTATTAACTGGGTTCAATGCCGATGTGGACTCCCCAGATCAATCCCGTTGACGGGTGATTGCTGATGGCGCTGATCGATAGAACAAGCTGAGAGACTGGTGAAACAAGGGACCCGCATGGTGTGGTGGTGAACGCGTTACTCCCCGGAAAGGACAATAGGGCGTTCGTTCCCCATTATAAACACCATTATCACCACCATTGTTATGATTGTTATTGTTATTATTACCCTTATTATTACTATTATTATCATTATTATTATTATTATTATTATTATTATTATTATTATTATATTGCACTATAAACATAAGGTTTTTAAAGTAACTAAATGCGAACATAAAACGCTCGACACAAAAAGAGTAAGAATGAACTTGGTGCGTTCTCACCTTAGGAAACCAACATGTCTCAGTTTACAGAGAACATTGTTAGAATGAAATGACAAATTCCTCTCCACCAAAGTGCAACTTTGATTTCGCGGAATCCGCGAAACGTTTCGTTTTGCGCCAAAGGCCTTATTTCCGACATGAATGCAATTTAACAACAGAAATTTCGTCCAACGGGACAAGGTGTGTCATTGGCGCTTGCGACTCTCGTGCAGGAATTTCGTAAAATTTAGCTTTAATCGTCAAATCTAAGAGTTGTATTTAATAGAAATTTCATAAATCAGTTGGAAGACAAAGCCTAGAATCTCATGTAAATCCAGAAAAAACTCAACTTCTCAAATACTCAATGAACGAAAAATTATCGTCAGTTGTCCTAAAAGCAGTTCGCCTGCCTAAACCTAAACCTAAATTTGCCTAAACAAAAAGAAAGCAAATGAAGAAAAACACAAAACGGTTAAACCATGGAGCACAACAAGAAATGATTAGATAGGGAGACCACATCATAGATGAAATAATAAATCAATTAGTAATAAATCTCCGGACTTGAAAATGCAAGCATCAGGACAACTCTGTTCTCAGTAAACTTCAACATTACATCTTCGTTGCCGAATAACACCACTTTCATGAAATTTGGTGAGGAAGGATGCATCAAAAGAAAAGTAGTCTTGAACAAGGAACTAAGTGTCGAGTAATTTACGATTGATAGTCGAAAAGATTACAACGGCAAAGTGGATGGCGATATCAGGTGCTGAGAAAGAGCAGCAGTAGGTTAGACATAATGGCGACAATCAAACGGAACAGTTCCAATGGAGACTACTGAATAACTACAGGTTAATATAACTAATAAAAACTACTACAAAAAGAGGGTGGATAACACAGTGGTAATGATGTTGATCATCACGAGCACGGCCCTGCTTCGACCCAGTTCCCGGCTCACCAAGCCTCTCATCTATCCGGGATAGGTGAATTGCTGCCGAACTTGTACGGGAAAAAACCACTCTACAATCCAAATGGGAACGCTCCAACCTGGCTATTTTAGGAATTCTGGGAGAATTGCTCGACCAGCATTCTACGAAATTCAAGATGAAAACAAAATCCTCAAAACAGTAACCGAAGCCACACGTTAAAAGTTGGAAGACCTTCGTCGATGATGGATGTGAGGAAACAAGTGGAATGGAATCCGCACACTAGATATGAAAGAAGGGTCGTACAAAGAAATTTTTAAAAAAAACTAGTAGAAATGCAAACATAATAACGAAAAGCCTTGATATCAGAGTTTACTCGCCCGTTACAAACAGTTCCTTTATCTTCAATGATGCTGAGATATTTGCAAAACTCCGGACCGCAGCTGCTTGCGGTGGGGAACGAACGCGCTATTGTCCTTTACCGGGAGTAATGCATTCGCCACCACACCATGCGGGTCCTTCGTTTCGCCTGTCTCTCAGCTAGTTCTATCGATCTTTGCCACAGCAATCACCCGTCAGCGGGAAAAAAGTTTCTTTATCAGTTTTTTTGTGATGCTTAAGAACTGATGAATCTGATTAAAACAGTAGACAACATTCAAACGGTGCTTAAAGGGCAGCACTATAACAAAGCTGTGTAGATTATATGTGAAAAAGGAGCAGTGGAGCTTAAGCATTTGATTGGCACTGTCGCTTTTCGACACTTAAATCTACGACAAAGCATATCCTGGATTTTGTCCTGCTACGTACACTTATGAAAAAATCCATATAAATGTTCGCCGATCGATCAGTGGTTCAAAAATTTCTAAATAGCTGATTTTCTTCGTATTTTTGTTGAGCAAACGCGAGGTGTTATTATTCTTTGTTCACGATTAAGTTGACGTTTCGGCGGATTTCGCCTTCCTCAGAGCCGCTTCCTGTGAGGTTTCCACTAAGTATGTCACGTAGAGACCAACCGCACAGAAATCACGTGGAAGTATAATGGACATTATGAAATCCGCCGAAACGTCAGCTTAATCGTGAACAAAGAATAATAACACCTCGCGTTTGCTCAACAAAAATACGAAGAAAATCACTTGATCAATGCCGAGGTTAATAGAAAGTCGGTCGTGGCAGTTACTAAATAGTTGAGTTGTGTCGATTTCCATTGTTCGAAAATTTAACGAAAATGGAGGGAGACCAATAAAAAAAAAACTACGAAGGGCGCTATGTGTGCAGTAGAGAGTTTGGAAACGTCATGCTAAACTTAACTGAACAAATGAACTGAACAAAGCGAAGAAAGAAAAAGCATGAGTAAAACAAAGTTACTAGATATTTGCAAAACTCCTGACTGCAGATGTCAATGCCTATTTGTGCTCCCCAGATTAATCCCGTTGACTTGTGATTGCTGATGGCAAGTGGTCGCTAGAACTAGCTGAGAGACAGGCGAAACGAAGGACCCGCATGGTGCGGTGGTGAATGCGTTACTCCCCGGAAAGGACAATAGCGCGTTCGTTCCCCACCGCAGACACCTGCGGTCCGGAGATTTTGCAAATATCTCAGCATTATACAAGTTACATTCGGCAACATACCCTGCCATTAAAAAGAATAGGCAGTAAATAAAAAGGTTAAAAAGTTACTAGAGTTACTATCGATTAGGCGACATACATAAATGTATGCTCAGCTAAGTAATAGGCAACAACCTTATTCCATAAGTATCTACGCAGCAAAATGGCAACTGACACCTCAACAGCGTCACTTGCATTCGCTTACACAACGACAGATTGAGCAGTGAACATCTTCCTGGCAAAGTTCTATTGTCATGTAGCATTGGAAAATGTAACAAGTTGATCAAAGAACGGCGAAATTGAGCAGATATGACATTAACAGAGAGCATGAAAGTCATCTGAGAAATTTAGGAATACGTAGTAATGCTAATGTAAGGCAGCTGTACACACAGGCACACAGACCAGATCAGACTAGCGCATTTCAATTATTTAAACATCAGGCACGGACAGAGCACACAAATCGTTCTATGTAATATTAGGTCTTTCCGAAATTGATGTATGTTTTGTGACATCATTCTACTTGCACGTTTTGTAGTGGTTTTTCTACAACAGCGTAATATTATATATCACTATAGGGCGCGTTTGACGCAGTGGTCGGAGGCGCCCTGCAGCACACACGTGGAATCGATCCTTGCGCCCATGGCCCACCAAGCCTACCATCCTTCCGGGGCCGGCAAATTGGCACTAGACTTGTCTGGGAAGATAGAAGCACTGGCTCGACATATCGGTAAGCCACCACGAGTCATTCTAAAGGCAAGAAATGCACTCAATCACCTCTAAACGATGCGTAACGAGGTCGAATGTATGGTGCATCCCTCAGGAAATGATCAACGCCGTGAGCTTTAGCTTTTTATAAGGGCGATTTCATGCATTTTCGCTACGTTTAGTCCAACTGTAATATAAACTGTCTTTCTGACAAATTTTGAAGATCACAGATTCACATCTCAGAACAAAAATTTCGATAACTCCACCTCTAAGAATCTAAACTGGGATATACACAGCGCAAACTTCTCGGAACATTAACCAGGTATGCGGCCAATGAATTTTAACGAACATAAAGTGCACCATTTGTTCAAAGGATTTGATGGCCACGAATTTGATTTTGATAACGAGGAAGGCGGCGGACGTCTTCGTGGTACCGACGACGATAAATTCAAGGCTTTCATGGAGGCAAGTAAATGTACAAATGTTCGAGAGATTGCAGAAAAAGTTGGTTTAATCATCTCAGCTGTTTAGAGGCAACCAAAGACACCCATAAGGATGTTGAGATATGAACAAAACTGGGAACCTCAAGTGAACTTCGAATCCGCAAGTACCCTTTCCGTGGGTTCGAATGTCATCCAATTCGCCAACCGCGGCCTCTGATTTGCTTTCTCTCAGCTGGTTTTTTGCCCTTACGGTGCAATAAACTGTTTCGGAGCATTTAAATAAGTTGGAAAATAAAAGACTCGACAAACAGATGCCTCACGAATTGGATGGAAGTCAAAGAAGTCACCGATCTGAGGCTTCGTCGGCACTTCTTCTGCATGGCACGCGACGACGCGTCGTACAACCGACGCTGAAGAAAGTGGACGAGCTTGGATACGAAACTCTGCTAGGCAGACTATGCTTTCCTGACTGTCGCCTACTGATTACCACTTGCCCAAGCATGCTTTCCGTAGGGATTACTGTATAGATTTCAATGGTTTCCATTTTGAGCAATAAAGTTTGTCCTGGGCGAAGATGTTACCTGTATCACGTGTCTAGCCGTTGATCGTCGAGCGACTCGACCGACAGCTTGTGAGCCTTCCATCTCTCACTGCCGAGTGCAACAGTAGCCTAATGGGTTCTGCTAGATCAAAGGACTCGTTGGGAATCATATCTTTTTTTCTAGAATCTTCGTGAAGAACTCTGACCACCAGGTCGGTTGTCTTCCTGCTGTGCTTTTGACATCTCGAGGAATCCAGTCGCTAACGGCTCGTGTCTATCGATTGCCGTTCATACACATTACGTGACCAACCCGCCTTATTTTCGACCGTTTGGCGTACAGAACGATACCTTGATTGCTGATCGTTTATGGAGGTTGAAGCTTGGGATCAGCTCTATCTGATGTGTGAAACGGGATACTCTAGAATCGTCATTTCGACTGCATGTTCCATAACGCCGAGTGATCTTTCATCCTATTTAGGTGGCGACCAAATTGCCGATACACACGTGAAGGCAAGAAGAATCGTGAGATCGAAAGAGATGGACTGAGTGGAGATGGACTCCGGTATTTTTTGTTCCCTTCACTATTCCATTGATGCTATTGAAAGTTCTCATGCCCCCCAAGGCGCTCGCCTCCTCCTGTTCAACTCTGAGGCTAAGCCGTCAATCATGATGACCATTCGACCTGAATAGACGCAGCTAGAGAGATCAGAGATATTCATTACTTTGAGCGTGAACGGAGCATAAGAAACCAATTCGCTCTTCCATGATGTTCATCTGAATGGCAGTAAATAATTTTGGCAGGATAGTAACACCTTGTCTAACCCCTCCGTCGACGTCGATGTTAATATGGTTGTAGAATGGTGATATGTTGGTTATGAAATTTTCTTACAGCTAGCGAAGAATCTTTATGTATTGAGCAGGAACTCGCTGACCGTTCAGAGGCTCGATGACTATTTCTACCTCAACTAAGTTAAAAGCTTTCTTTAAATTGATGAAAGCGAGACTGAGCGGTCCCTTGCACTCTCGCGATACTTCATTCAGTCTCGTTATCCTATGGATGTGGTCCATCGTACTGAATCCTTTTCGAAACTTTGCCTGCACACATGACTATCCTTCGTCAAGTGTTCTGCCAATCCTGTGTAGGATGTCTTCAGTGTAAAATTTGTAAACGATAGACACCAGCCAGATTGGGCGATTAATGGCTAAAGGATAGATCTTCTCGCCTTTGATCTATCCGTGAGAGATGCACCATACATTCGACTTCACTAATCATCGCTATAGGTGATTGAATGCATACATGGCCTAAAGAATGTCTCGTTGTGCTCTACTGATGTAGCGAGGCAGTGCTACTATACTTCCAGAGAGGTCTTGCACCAATTTGCCTACACTATAGGGATGGAAGGCTTAGTGCGCCTAAAGTGCGAGATCGAACCTATTTGTATTTCAGGAGTCCTAATCACTGTGCCACACTTTCCTTTGGGCAATAGCTGCCGATATCCTAGAGGACACCGTTCTTGAACAATAACATGGTATTGCTGGTCCTTCATTGAGTAGAGACTTTGCCTTCTGACAGATAACGTGTGAACCATGCCGGCGTGTTGATGAAGGCTGGCGGAAGGTAATATAGGTGTTTTGCTCTTATCCTCTCCGGACCAAGTGTTGTTGAGTTCATCACCGACGAACGAATTGGCTAGCGGCGAAGTGTAGCGGTTCAGATTGATGTAGAATATTAGCCACACGGGTCTTTTAGTTGTTGTATGTGTCCACTGCCTTCTTGGAAGCTGTAATTGTTCCCTCTTGACGTTGGAGTGAAACTATCTTGGCCTTATAACCGGCGAAATTCATGTGGTATTTTCGAACGCTCTTCCCATTCTCTGTAGCTTCGACCATAAATGCCTGTCTTCTCTCTTTAAGATCTTCTTTTATCGCCGTTCTGCAGTGTTTTGCAAGTTCAGACGTCAGTTGGCGGTTGCCTGCAGCTCGTGCGATTCCACGCTGGCGTGTCAACCCGATTGTTTCTGGAGACAAACGTCTGTTCGTGACTTCCGAACTCTCAACTTTCATTGCGCTAGAGGAAACATATTGAACAAGCCAGTCGTATTCCTCTTCGGTGTTACGAATATCGGCATTTACTCAACAGACGACTAATCTACTGAATAAGTTCCTGCTTATAATGGCTTTGGAACTTCATTTGCCGAACTTTACGGCATTCTCTCGTTTCCGCAAAGAAGTGGAATCTTGCGCGAAGGATGCGATGATGTGATCCCGCGTAGTATTTCAGAACAACAACGAAATCGGTTGAACAAAACCTATTTATTATTGTGTGGTCTAATTCACTATAATACTCTCCACTCAGAGAACCCCATGTCCAAGGTTGAAAGTAGAACTTCTGAAATTGTGAGCTACTATCAATAATCTTAGTCGTTATGATAAACAGACAGACATTCACCTTGCCCATTCCATTGTAAATCGCGAGTCCCAATGTTGCATTCTTCGAACGTTCTTCTTGGCCCAATCTATGGGCTAAAATCTTCACTGATCACCTTAAAGAATGTATGGCTTTTTCTGTAAAACTCCAAGTCCATTCATAAATAGCACTGAATGAGCGGTGTCTTCTCTTTTCAGTCAGCAGCTCTATGACGTTGCACTCCATCCTTCTTGTCTGCACGATTCAAGTCTTCTATGACGGACTCAGATGCAAGTGAGTGTCCACTGCAAGTACAAATCGTCACGATAGTACTTCGAGATTTATATAGCTTAGAATACCGTTTATTTTTAGGAGCTTCTTAGCACTCTTCCTACTCAACGCCACACTATCGGGATCGCTTTCGGGATTAGAGCAATAAGGCCCACTTATCCTACTAGGTTTAACATGTGATACTTACGTATAACTGCTGAGCGCTGAAAATGGGGGCGGTAGCTTACTGGTCTCTCTCAGAGTAGACGGGGAGCTTGTTTGTTGGAGGCGACTCCTAACTGCCACCCATATACTTCCCTGTCACTTGATTGCAGCCGAATTGATTCCTAGGATACAATCCGCATAAGCGATAATACACCCACATACATACATAGATATGCTTTCGTAAACACAGAAAGCATGTGTCGACTCGGCGCAACAGAAACGAGGAATCCATCCCTGAAATATCCATCTTCGTCTTAAGAAAGCATGAGGTAGCTTTTGGCCTCCGATAAACTTATACGCCAACTTGAGGACGCTCCAGCTTGGCTCGCCATTAACCGGCAGGGGATCCCTCTATGAGGTGGGTATATTCGTGATGAGATATCCCGCCTTCAAAATACAGATTGAAATCGGACATTAATTCCGGAAAGACCTAGTAGGTTAAAAGGATAATAAAGTTGACCTACCCGATGAAGCATGAAGGATAAATGACAATCCCTAAGGGCTGCGCCATCCATTCTACCCCATTCGTTGCACTTATTGTAGAGGTGATTGACTGCATATTTGGTCTATGCAATGTCTTTTGGAGGCCTATCAATGTGTCAAGTGTTTTCTTTGATTCTCTAAGTAGTCTCGCACCGATTTGCAGATGACGAACGATAAGGTCTTGCCCAAACCGACGGAGGGCATCGGATCAAACTTTCTGTTCAATGATGTGTTGTAGAGCAACTCTAACCACTGCGCATACCCATTTTTAGCGTAGCGGTAAGAATTTTTATTGCCTCAACAGAATAGGACTAATTTGGAACATTTTTTGAAAGGATATATTCTCTTACTTCGCTTATTTTTGATTCTCATATCTTGCTTAATTAACTTCATGAATAAGCATGCATGTATGACGTTTTAGTCTGAGACGAAAGAAGTAAGGGGAGAAGAATATAATAGTACTAACCGCTGGTGCGAAACGGTTAGCAAAGAAAGGTGCTAATAAGTGCATAAATAGGAGTGATTTCTATTAAACTCATATCATAGTGATGGCTTTTGAAAACATAGTTATTAGAGGGTTTTATTAGAGGGTTTATCACAGGGGTTAAATTTTTAGCAAAACTGATGAATTGCGAGAAATATAGAAGCGTTGTTTAAAAAAAGACAGTGAAAATATTAGATGGAAACCAGCAGAACTAGAATACAGCGTCTGTAAAGTAGATAATGCCTGCTACATGGTTAGCAAACGGAATGAGTTTCGTTGCTTTCCTTCGTCCATCGACAGTGCCGAAATGAACATATACTTATTTAACAGTTGATAGTTGAATGGCCCGACCTCACTGGTTGTGCGGGCCCCAGCATGATCTCCATTTTTCGGAGATTTGCTGGTTAACCCACTGTGGTTCCCTGGAATCGCGAGGTCAGTCTGACCAAAGTCTGCCCCAGGTCTTCACCACCACATGCGGTCGCAACCCTTGTGGATCAGAGGGAGATTTACCACCATGCGACTTTAATACCAGGACGGTGGTGGATCCTGGTATAGGTTTACCCTTAGCTAGGCTTGCTGATGGAAACACCGGACTCCTTTTCACCTTGGAGACCTTGCCAAGGGATGAATCCCTCGCTGTACAACGCAGTCCGACACCCAGAAACATCTCCCAACCACGATGAGGCGGTAAACTGTTGGGAGAAATGAACGTGTAAAGAAAATTTATGGATAAAAAGAAAGATCGATGAGAATGATAGTTGGCTTTTGCAAACACAAGCGAAAATCATTGTAAAGTACTCAAACCTCGATTTTGATACCGCTTTTTTAGCACTTAACAGTGATTTTCTCAACCCACACATAGTGCTGGCACATGTGAGTCATACATGGCTCACAGCGCGTGCGGCAATAATTCTTTAATATGCGTATAAAATTAAGCGTCAGCAGAAATTGATCAAAGTGCTGAACTCATAACTTATGAGTAGTACTTTTTACAAACGTGTATTTTTTCTTCGACCTTCTAAGCTCTCTAAATTAACCACTATTCCTTATCTTCGTGGTTAGATTTCTTCTCATGTTTCTTTTCAGAAGCCATCAATGTTATCTGTTCCAACGCTTCAGAATAGAAATATAAAAATGACACAGTGAGAAACATGAGAGAAGTGGGGAAGTTTAACAAATATTTTAAATCAATGCATTCGTTCGCTTTTTTGCCTCTATTGTGTGACCTCATTATCCACTGTCTGCCTTAGCGACGGTGAACAACTCTGATGACATGACGTCGTCCTATCTCAGCCCTTTTTCAATACAAGATGTAAACGTTGATGGAAGAGCACTAATGTAGCGGAGTATTTTGATACCAAACAGGCTAATGTTTTTAGCACTTCTTAGTTGATGAACGAGGAACGATGAATTTTTTGTCGACACTATCAAATACTTTTTTCCTCGTTTCGGTTCCCACTATAGAAGTTATGATAACAAGAAAGGTGTACTACCAGACACTTCTGCGACTCGTTGCAATTCCGACTGCTCAATTTGTTGAGCTTAGTATGAATCGTAATATGCCTTCGTAAACTACTTATAGAATATAATTTAAGAAGGATTGGACGAGACACGAAAATTTCTTCAGCCCAAAGTCCGAGCGTCCGAAAAAAACATAGACAGAGGAGCTGGAGGCAGACTGGAGCTTCGTTGAAGAGATAAACAACACTATTCCGAGGCAGACCAACAAATTACACGTGCCGAAAATCAGCCACTATGGCAGACTCCGATAAGCTATCTTTGAGTGCTATCTACTCAAAAGCAACATTGAAAAATAGATTTTCTCATAAGATATCTGTGATACTGTTCCTGTTCATCAAGGAACCAGCTAGTAGAAGCTCATTTGCATGCTAGGCGGCTTCCACACAGCATCCAGCGACAACTGGACGCTTGCTTTACTGACGTTCAACCGAGCCCTTCGTGATAAGAGAGATAATGAAGATCGCAAGAGCGCAATAACAATGTAGTAGTACTAATGGTACAGTAAGCAACATGTAGTAATTGTTGCAGAAGTTAATGAGCTAATTACAATAACGATAATAGTGGTAAAAATAATAACGCTAACGAGTAGTGAATTAACTAGCATCCGTAATGAGAATAACAAATAATAAGAAGGAAGACGATGGGATCGTATGAGAAGAATGCAACATTGGTTTTAACGTATAACAGGAGGGTATGAGGTTTAGGAAAAAGATGGATAAAAAGACGCAAACAAAGAAGAACACTATGGTTTGTCCATACGGAATAAATCTAACGTAGAAAAAGTGAGACAAACACTCGACGTGAAACAAACAAAAGCTTTGCTGCTAGTGTTGTATACAGCACTCTACTGTTTTCCTTTTCGCTTCATTTGTCATCTAAATATCCATAAAATGATATTTCTCGAAATGTTGAAAAGAAAAACGTAGTAGTCAATGTGCCGGTTATATCCTACCTTTCACCTACGACAGTACTGATAGCACCGTCGAGGCAAACGGGTTAACGAGCTTTCATTTCCACGTCAGCTGACTGCTCATGCACAATTGAGAGTGCATTTAGCACCTGTACTTTACTTCTACACAGTTGTGACATCGCATGTTCAATGAATATCGCAGGTACACATAAGACCTCGTTAATCAACGAATCATTCATCTTCATTTATCTTCCATTGAGCCATCGATTTTCAGCGAACGAGTTTTCTTTCGATATACGCGCAACAACTCTCTTGTTGCGGTTCCCTACGGTTGGCAAGCACTGTCTTTACTTCTTTACTTCTTTTCGATAAACTGATGACATTGGTTTGATAGGGCTGCTATCAATGTGTACGTAGCTTTCGCCCAGATTCACTATCCATTGTAATGCAGCAATGAAAGGCTTTGGCGAAGTCGTATCACCACGTTGGACAATTTCTTCTAACGTAAACGGTATAAGCTCGTAAAGCAGGGGTGAAAGAGGTGTATTTTCATAGTGCAGTTGTGACAGCAGGTAGGTGACGTTTTTACTCAGCGCGTATCCATTCCTTAGCCAATGAACGCTGGTAAGTTGAGTCTAAATGTTCTTCAACGCTTTTTCGTAGTCGACTAATGTTAGGGCAATAGCCAGATCATGCTCTAAATATATAAACTTCTATGATTCTATTAACTATCTGGACTCCGTCCATATAGCATAATTTCTTCGAAATCATATTTCTTCAAATGGCTAGGTTTTATCCCAAGTCGCTGATATGGCCAATGAGATATTTTCATGAGCACTTAAAGGACACCTATATAGCAAATCAGACAGTAGTAGCTATGATAATGTCAATGATAATGATTGAGTAATAATTAACAATAACAACAACATAAAAGTTAAAATAATACTAACAATAATAACAATACTAATAATAAACAAAGGCAACAACAACAGTAATAGTAATAAAAAGGATAAACCTCTCGGTGTTGATTAATTCCTGAGGGATGTGCCATGCATTCGACTTCATTACGCATCGTTTGGAGGTGATTGAACGCATATCTAGCCTCTACAATGACTCGCGATGGCCTACCGATGTATCGAGCCAGTGCTGCTATCCTCCCAGACAAAGCTAGCACCAATTTGTCGACTCCGGAGAGATGGAGGGCTTGGCGGGCCATGGGTGAGGGGATCGATTCCACGTGTGCTGCAGGGCGCCTCCGAACACTGCGCCACGCGAACCACAATAAATAATAATAACAATAGTACAACCACAACGTTGCTGAGATATTTGCAAAGCTCTGGACCGCAGGTGTCTAGAAATAGCTGAAAGACAGGCGAAACGAAGGACCTGCATGGTGTGGTGGTGAACGCGTTACTCCCCGGAAAGGATAATAGCGCGTTCGTTCCCCACCATAGACACCTGCGGTCCAGAGCTTTGCAAATATCTCAGCAGCGTTGTGGTTGTATTTCGCTTAGTAACCTGCCATGAAAATTATAGAAGGCAGAAAACAAAACGTTAAACATAATAACAATAGTAATAATAATAATTACAGCAATAGCAAAATAATTCTAATAGTCTAGTCATGATAGGATGTCATAGTGATTTAATTCAAAGAGTGATATCTTCTGTTTAATATCTGGAGAAAACACTACCGTATCCAGCATTTTTTACAGTTTGTGAAAAAGAAATAAAAAATAGTTCTTCATCGATTACGGTATGCCGTTTACACAACCTACAGAAAGTCCCACAGAGTACAAGCCGTGCACCCTGATTATCTTTGCGTATTCGATCAACAGCCATTTCCTGCCGTTTGAAATAATGGCTCTCTCCCTTGCTTACGTTGTATGCATGTCTCTTCCTACAGAAAAAAATAAAATAAAAAATAAAAAACGAGACAGTTAGCTGGTCGACTTAATGGGGGAGCTCTATGTTCTGCAAGCCACAGGTCTCTCAACATTCTGCTACCAATCTATTATGTTTTTCAACACGTTTGCATTTTAATGCAGTCAGTCTGTCTGCAAATTCTCGTGCACTCATCGCTTGTGCTGTGCGTACTCTGTAATAATGCAACGGTGATCTACGAATAAAGTCAAAAAAACATGGAAAAAAGCAACGTCCAAGCAAATTTCATCTCTAAAGAAGCGTGAGGATGAGTCTCGAAGTTTTCGATGCTAGAATCGGAAGAAAAACATGGAATGGATGGATGGACGGAAAATCAGCGCAGAAAGGCCCGTTTGATTCTATGTAAACCTACCAACGATGGTCCGATTTCGTAAATCACTTAAACTACAGTTTCCACTTAATCTGAAGGAGAAAGAACTTCCGTATAGATAAGCCATTATAACATTTAAAACCCTTCTAAAGCTACGCTTATACCAATCGTTGGTGATCAAGAAATATCTGACTTCACTACCAAATTCCGTTCTTCCGCACAAACTCAAGTCGTAGCCGCCACGGTCATAGGCAATGAGCATGGAAAATCCAAAAACTCGAACATATATTTTCATGAAGACCTTTGCTTCCACTGTTTTTGGCGAGAGAGTATTTGGGACAGAAACCTGTGTAAAATTATAGGCCTCTCCCAGAGTACATCTGTGACGGACGTACTAATTTGAGTCAATTTCGAACTGCTTTCCATTTATTATTACACTGCTCACGCCCTTTGATCGAAGGTTTTCCATCGAATCTACATACAAGGATACTGTACGCATACAAAACCATGCATGCATGAATACGTTCACAAAAGTGTTTGCCGAATAAATGAAATAATTCGTTTGTTCGTTACAATCAGACAGAGAGGAATGCAAAGCAACGGCCTCGGATGGTGCGATGGATATCACGTGAGATGCCGGAAAGAGTAATGGCGGGTTCGACGCCCAACTAAGGTTTCGTGATTTGCTCATATCTCAGCATCCTTATGGGAGAACAATTAGAGTTAAGTGAGGAAGAAATCAAGCGAAAGCAGAGGATGGAAAAAGTAGTTAGAACATAACAGTATGGAAAAGCCATTCAGAAAGTGAATGTATTCATAATTTGAGCCTAACTTCTTCAGAACTATAACTATAGAGAACTTCCCTCTTGAAAAGTTCTCTATCTATCTAAACAACAGTATTTGATGTCCATACCATGGCCGTCTTGCAGCCGCACACCAGATACTGCAATGTAACCTTTATAATCTACTCGGTCAATTACGTTCAGTGTTTCAGGCATAACAACGATTCAGGTTTGACTTTCGCCCCACAGCAACGATGGCTTATCCGAAGGAGGAGGCGTAGCAGTAGAACAGTTTACTACTTCCATGTGAAACAACGAAGCCAATGACGTTTGAGGTTTCAGGCAGTTAAGTACAGTCTATTGCAGTCCAGGATCAACAATCCAGATCGTCCGCGGTTGCATACGCACGCGGCTCCCGCAGCCAATATAAGCCAGGTGCCTTCGACGGCAGAGACATGTCATCACTCACCTTGCCACTGATCGGTAGCGCAGATAATCCATTCTACACAACATCATTCCCAGTCATCCTCAATCACCTCAACTCATTCTCATTCATTCTCAGTAATCCGCAGATTAGTGTATCTCGTTTCTTAGCTTTTCTACGGTGCGCTGTCAGTAGTGGTGGATGTTTCCAAATGCGTTCTGTTTGCAACGCCATCGGTGGCATGTACCATTCCTCCCACAATATACGCAAGGAGTACAGTGCCGCTGAGCGGCCAACTCATGCTATGTATTTGCAAACCCGCTATAGGCTTATCAGCTGCAGTAATTATCATTCTAGCCCTTGACTCTTAGGCAATGGTGGCACCCATCGATGCTCAAACTTCACGTTGCAGACATAGCGTTATACACGATCAGCCGCCTGACCGTGTTCCGTAGATGACTCATCATTCGTTGTCCATAGCACCGTCAATGCTCATGTAACTTACTGTCCTCATCGATCATGCTAAAGTACACCTCACCGCTATCATGATGATCCTTGACTCAACCGAGAACACGGCTCGTCTGTATCCCTCTCCGCCCCAGCATACTGTCTCCCTCAGGCGCCGCACCGGCCGCGAATAGTGCGAGCGTGGCATCGCTCACGGGTAACCAACGGTTACTTGTGTGTAATCATTCATTATTACTATTATTATTGTATTAATGATGTAGTAATATTAAAATGCCATTAACTCGTTGTTAGCCTCACTTTACTACTAGCCATAGCACCACAATGCTTTAACTCGCGTGATTCTTTTACCACTACTTCTCTATCGTTACTGTGTTATTAATGTTGTATTTATGTATGTAAACGGTTTAATTACCCAAGTTTGAGGCTGGTAGATCAATGCAACAACTAAAAAACCTCCGTTGCTAAAATTCTGCACCAATCTGAACCGCTCCACTTCACCGCGAACTATTCGTTACACGTACACCGCTTAGAAATGCAATGCACTTTCTTTATCACTAAACGAAGAAAGACAGAAGTTTGGTAAGTAGCAGAGGAGATCGACTAGAATAAGTTTACAGCATTTTCAGCAATGTGACTTCAGACAATGACCATGGTCAATGAACGATGTACAAGAAACGAGAGTGTTGTTGACAAAACTGGAATCGAAACAATCAATGACTCTGTCCAGCTGCAGTCATCTGATACCCCATCCTTAAAGGTCAACGATAGAACGTCCTAAGAAAAATAAGTACCTAGAATATTCCGAGAAAAATAAGCAGAACACCCCAAAGGGGGAAAACATCCTTTATCTGTTAAGCCGCCTATCGCTCTTCGGCGTGTTCACTAGAAGAATCAAGACCGAAACCCAGCTAGATTGGAGAAAACAAAGACGTTTGTTAACTGTTTGTAGTGCAACAAAGAAACACGCCTATAGAGTGCCGCTCACAGGCAACATAGAGCTCTCAAGTCAGTGTTGCGAGCTAAATTATGTCCACAAAAAACGATCTGCCCCTAAAGTACGGACGCCATTTAAAGGGTGAAAAAAACGAAAAAAACGGGCATCGAAAGTGTTCTGGATTCAAATTCCAAGTTATCTGGGAGATCTGATGCTCATAGAGGTACGTATAAGAATTTCATTAGGAAAAGAAAAACGTAAAGAAATCTAACACGATTCACAGTGGGTGTGGGCGACGGCCTCGCAAACACATGCAGGGCTACATTTGCTCTGCCACGCCCACGATTTCTGCAAAACGCGCCCCGTCGTCGCTTGCAGACAGCCGCGCGCGCGCCGTCGCGTCGCCGCGTCGTCGCGCCGATCGATACGGTGGCGCGTGTGTGTCTGCGTTCAAGTGTTGCAGGAAGTGCTGCTGCTCTTTCAAGTGACGTCGATGCGTGAACGACAACGATTTGTGCACGTAAAAAAGTTATGAGATGTGCCTCAAATGTGATGAGCGGCCATCTCGGTCATTCGTTCATCTCTATCAAAAGAAAAAAACATTGTATATGTTATATTTATTTATCGCTCATCCATAAATAAATATATAATATGCAATTTTTATTTCTTTTATTCATTTCGTTTTGTCATATATAATATGAATGCCTACGCTTTACCGCCCGTCGTGGCTGAGAGTGTTCCTGGGTGTCGGGCTGCCATTTACAGCAGGGAGATTCATCTCCCGGCAGGGTCTCCCACGCTGAGGAATCCTGCGTTTCCGTCAGAAAGCCCAGCTAAGGGTAAACCAATACCAGAATCCACCACCGTTCTGGTATCGAACTAGTCGCATGGTGACAAATCTCTCTCTGATCCACAAGGGCGGCGACTACAGTACATGTGGTAGTGAAGAGCTGGGTAGACTTTAGCCAAGCTAACCTCGAGATTCCAGTGAACCACAGTGGCTTAGCCAGCAAAACTCCGGAAAATGGAGAATGTGCTGGGGTCTGCACAACTAGTGAAAACGGGCCGTCCAAGGATCCAAGTAATGTGTAATTTTTTTTTATATTGGTGTTACATAATGTAACCATGTTCAATACTGAAATGCCATCATTCATTAAGCAATCGTTGATTTCAGGAAAGAATTTACCTGCTAGTGAGCACTATAGGTCATCTTACGGATCAGCGTTTTCATCCGTCAAAATCGCTACTTATCTTACTTTCCAGTTTTCAGACCTTCGGACTCTTTTTTTGCCCAATGATAATGAAGTCCACGGAATTCATAGTATCTGCGAAATACAATTTTATAGAAGTTTAGTCGTTAAAGTGATCGTACCCGTCAACGTATAGGTTATACCGCCAACAGAATAGCCGAAGAACGAATTCGATGAATGGGAGGATTGAAGCCAACGAAGCGTTTCCTTATTCTCAGCAAAATTACCATCATCACAAGCGAATTCTCTGGATTTGATGCGAAAATTAACGATGTGGTCCAAAATTTGCTCAATAGTCAAATGATCGATCACAGCTGATGTGGGGCTGTAGTTTTTAGCATACCGGAAAAAGTAGATTAAAAACTTACGAACTTCCGACTTAAGTTCACACTTACATCATCACCACATCCGACCTTATGTTGGGAATCACACAAAAACCAGTATTTCACATGCTCTATTTTGAGGTCCATCAATATCCGCTGCATTTCGCCGTCATCTAATCTTAGCCCTCTCTGCACATTTTCGGTTTTTGTTGTTGGAATTGTATTAAAGAATTAGCAAACCAGTTTGCATCAAATGACAAGGCTTTTTTCGACGTGCAACGTCAGAAATGCTCAAAACATAGGACGGAAGTAGTGCAGTAGAATAGGAAATTGATTGATTACACAAGACAATGAATACTGTCACATTAAACGAGGAAATCTGGTATTCTTAAGAACAGTGCGAACGTTTGGAACAGCAAAAAATTCGAGGATTTTCGACTCTCACCAGTATTGTTGACGGGATGCCGCGTAGTGCAGTGCGTACAGGTGCCCTGCAAAACACACGTCGTCTCTGCTTCGTCCCGGACTCAGTAGGCTTTCTGGCTCTCCAAGGCCAGAAAATTGCTATCAGACTTGTCTGAAAGGACAGCAGTACTTACTCTATAAATCGATAGACCACTATGAGCCATTTTATAGACGATATATGCATCCAGTAATATCTAACGATGGTTAATGAAGTCAGGTGCATGGTGCATCCCTCAGGGATTGATGAATGCCAAGAGCTTTATCCTTCACCGTTTATGAATATTATTATAAAAAGAGGAGTATATCGTTAGTGAAATAAATCTGGATAAATGGAAAGTATTTCAAAATCTCGAGCCATAATTTACCAGGAGAGCCATTCACCTCCACTAAGGTATGCTAAATTGCGAAGACTTCCGACATTTGCAAACGAGAAATCTGCCGATGGTGGGGGATTCCAAATGTGCGGACGTGTTTGAGAAGGCCTAAGATCTAATTGGTTCGAGGAGAACTCGTCCGATTCGTACGAGTTTTTGCACGACTATTTTGTGAAGACAAATCAACCGGGTTTTCTAGGTTGCCGTACATATCTGAGGTAAAGGTCATACGTACACCTTCGAAGGGATACGAATGTAACGGTCTCAATTAGAAAAACAGAGGAGAAAAATTTTCAGAATAACAGATACCATCGAGAGAATTGAGCGCTGCACGTCATCGATCGGACGAACGAAATGAGTTGCCAGCACTCAGTGCGGATGATGGTCTGATATTTGCTCCGCTTGCACTTTATCTACATCGATAGAAAAAAAACAGTCTGTGATTTAGGTTCAAAAACTAAAGAAATACATTGAAACCTAGTTTTCTAACCTTCCATAAGAACATGTGAAACACGTAGCTTTTAACTTTTTCGACTCTACTCTTTTTCAACTCTTTTCGAAAAGGAAACAACCAGCCGATTTTTCTTTTGTTTCAGTTTCTCCACTAACATATGAAAGGGAGAAAATGTTTTCTTTGAGTTGCACTTTACTTCACTTATAAGTTATCTACAATATCTATCTATACGACTAAATGCAAACCAATAGCTCGAAAGCTCTACAGCTTATGTCTATTATTTAACGTTATTTAATACCTTTAGAGAGCTCTGACGGAGTGACCCAAATAATCCTTTATTTCCATCCATAACCTCAAACAGTGTCAGTCTCATAGTTCTTCCACTTGGATATTTGGATGGCCGTCTTCACTTATTGTGCGGTCCCCAGCATAATCTCCATTTTTTCGGAGTTTTGCTGATTTAGCCATCGTGGTTCTCTGGATTCCCGAGGTCAGCCTAGCCAAAGTCTGCCCCAGGTCGTCACCACGACAGGCAGTCGCTGCTCTTGTGGATTAGAGGGAAATTTGCAACCATGCAACGAGTAGGATACCAGAACGGAGGTGGGCAGTAGTATTGGTTTGCTCTTAGCTGGGCTTCCCGATGGAAACGCCAGACTCCTTCTCAGCTTGGGGGCCCTCCTGAAGGAGATGGATCCCCTTCTGTACATTGCAGCCCGACATCCAGGAAAGCCTCCCAGCCATGATGAGGTGGTAAACGGTTGAGAGGATGACCGTAATATAGTAAAAAATATTGGCAGTGCAATATAATATAATAGTAATATAAAAATGTAACAGTAGACATAAACTTTGATAACCTCATATCGGCTTATCAACAAGGGAATCATATAAATATACGCGGTAAAGCGTTCGTTTGTTCTATGTTAAATGTTAAATGAATCGCTAACAACTTCACCTTAACAATTTTGTGCTAAACTACTTAATATGCGTAATGAAGCTGACATGTAATTAAATTATGATTTCTATTTTCATCCTACGAATTTTCACATTACATCTCGTCATTTGAGTATTCATTGAAACACACAAGTAACACGAAAGACCAACTTTCTATAAATCTCGGCATAGATAGTTGATATATTTATTTATATGATCTTATAAACTGATCTTAAGCTGACGCGAGGTTGGTACAGGTCTTCGTTGTCACGCCATTAAGAGATGCTTAAGAAAAAGTGGTCTTGAAAATTATGTAATGATTACTGATATCCCACGCAATACCCTACGCCGTCAGTTAGTTCGAAACCGTCTCTACGATCGTTTGTGCAGCTCAGAAAACTGTATGATCTGTCCTAACGGGAGAGCCGAGGATTGCATGAGTTTAGGTATAATATACTTAATCTCATGTAACGCAAGCGGTGAGGAATATATTGGGGAAACGGGTAGACCACTTTGTGTCCACATAAAAGAACATCTAGATGGGAAAGTTAAAATCCGTCAAAACACTCCTCTAGGTACACATAGAGCACAAAAGCACAATGGTGATGATTTTGAAGTGACTGTGCGGATCCTAGCGCAGAAGTCGAAAACATCAACGCGCAAGACTCTTGAGGCATTCTCAATAAATTTCAAAAATCCAAAAGTGAACCGGAAAGACGAATGCCTCACTAACACGCGTGACCTGGCGCCCTATTTCAAAATGATATTTTGACCGTGGGGTGTCTTGCTCGCGACCCCACGTGAACAACGCGTGGGCCAGTCCCACACGTAACATTACGGTGAGTGGCCTTTCTGTTCAATATGGCGTCTATTTGAAACTTTAGTCTTCATTAATACTTTAACCTTTTTCCACCGAATTATAAAAAATTTTCTAATATAAAATACGTCCAGGCTCTGAGGAAGGCGAAGTCGCCGAAACGTCAGCCATCGGCCAACAACATCAAAAACAACGACAAAGACAACGAAGACCTGTACCAACCTCTCATCTGCTTAAGAAGATCAGTTTATAAGATCATATAAATACACAAGTAACAAAGCAACGAGTAAGGTGAAGGTGTAATATAGAAAATATCACAATGTCATTGTAATATTCATATGAACTGAAATTGCTCATATACTTACAGAAATTTCCTGTAAAGCTGATCCGAAGTGAACAGGCAGAGAAAAAGAAGGCAAGGCAAAAGTCAAATGAAAGGAAAGGCAGGCAAAAAAAAAACGCAAAAGGAAAATGCAAGAGATCACTACATTATACATTTCACTAATGCTATTTGCTGCTTCTACACTCGCTCTAGGAACAACCTGGTACGATAATCTTTAAAAAAACAGAAAAAAGAACTTATCCGACGGATAAAACGCGAATGCTAGTGAAATATAGAGGATTCTCATCCAAGTAAAATGTTAGTATACAGCTGCGTTTCTTACGGTAGCTCAGCTAACGGACCTAACACTGATACACCTCCCGTATATTTTCAACTTACTCGATTACACGCTGACATTGGTTAGACAACACCTGTATCACCTAGATAGGCGAAAATCCCGTAAGTTATCAATCTGAAACTGTTCGTTTGTGTCAGATGTGAGAATAAGCCAACCTAGTTCGTCCAAAGCCCACTAAATGCACACTTTTTGAAGTGAAGAGCTCTATTTATGCAACGGGTGGCTCTTTCGGTTCTACTGTAACATGTGTATTTTTTTAGGTTTTCAAGTGAAAACATTGAATTCCGTCTTAGTTTGGAGGACAGGTTGCTCCCGAGGCTGATCACATATGAAACATCTCAAGTCCACATTCTCTCAAACACCAGCTGTTCGCTTGTCAGCGAGCGACTAAGAATGCTAGGCATTTCCGTGTTTTTTGCGATCCCTGTAATCGTCGAGCAATTTGTACCGAAGTAAGTGCATCCTTCCAGTCCATTCGCTTAGTTGGGCTCGCCTGTTCGAAGGATACGAAGAGCACCATGCTTTTGATGCAATGATCTTTTCTTTTTTATTGTTTTTAGTATAACATAAAATAATCACTAGTTCTCCATTTCTTGCTGAGTAAACACATATAGCACTTTCACTAGTACTTTGTTGGCCTCCGCCATCGCGTACATTTTGTACCAGTTGGGTTTCCGGATGAAAATATCGAATTCTTCCTTAGTTTCGGAAAACTTTCTGCTCGGGGTATAAACTCTCGTCAGCTGTACGCTACTCTTCATTCACGATGTTGCCAGAAGTAATTAATGGTAAGTTGAACTTAACAGTTAATTAATGTGAATGTAACGCCGTCAATCGTTGTGCCCATTTATGACGGATGAGAAAAAAAGCGCTGTGCACTTGAATCTGTTTGTTCTCCTAACAACGCGCGTTGCAGTTGTGCAAACAAAGAGTGCAAGTAGTCCATTTTTTTTCCTGTTTTCCGAAAAGCAGAAACATGATATCGACAGAACGGCTGTCGAGTAAAACGGCATGGAAATCGTGCTCATTGATCGATGAATACAGAGCTAAAAAGTAGAAAAACTCATTAAGAAGTTTCTATGTTTCCGATAGAATCCCATCCTATTCGATAGTATTTGCCCTAATGGAATGCTTCCCACCCACTTATGCAAATTTGACGAAAGGGCAGAAGAAAAAAATGACACAGCACTTTGCACATACATTAAGTTTACCAACCTGATAAATAACCTTTTAAAATCACCTAAGTGCATTTATGTTGATAATAAAATAAGGGATAAAATGTTTAGCGTTGATTAGTACCTTAAGAGTATGCACCGTAGAGGTGACTGAATAACTGATATTCGGCCTATACGATAACTTTCAGATGCTTACGTATGTATCAAGTCAGCGTTTTCATTCTTCTAAACCAGAGTGGTACCAATTTTGCAGCCTTGGGAAAAATTGGCTAGTCCAGGGCGTGTGATAACCACTACGCTATACACTGATAGTACTAACCAAAATTAGTTGAAATATTTTATTCCTGATTGCCTGGAGATTAAAGGCAGTTCACCAGATTTCTTAACGTTTTCACGGCAAAGTGAGCCAAATGCAGTTTACGCTTTTTGCCATTTCTTTACATATACACTTCTATTTGTTTTAATTTTATACAACCCGTCTCTCAAATCAACTGTGCTGATCTCAGCACTTCTCACATTCGATTCGTTTCCTCGCATCCATCATTCACAATGTCTTCCGACTTTAACATGTGGCTTCGGCTGGTGCTTGACGATTTTTCTTTCATCACGGATGTCGTCGAATGCTGGCTGAGTCGATTCTCCCTTGGAAATTGCAGAGAGTGACCTTGTACCGGACAACTTCGGTGCGAATTCCCCGCCCCCGAAGAGATAACAGACTTCGTCAGCCCAGAGCGGTAGAAACCTAGCACCGTGCAGTGATGACCGACTCCCACTGTGCTAACTGCTCCTCATACATTTCTAATATCTCATATACATATATATATGCAATGTTTCAAACTCATTTTACTTACCAAATATTCATTAAATTCATGTATTGTTCATTTTTTTCTAAAAATATAGCGCCGCAAATCAAAGTAAAGTGAAAATCATAGATTGTTATCAACCATTTTAACATGTCTCAGATGGAATGAATCATATATGACTCATACGCTTCAGAAAATAACTGCTCCTTTCGACTTTAACAATAATATCTATAATAGTTGAATATTTTAATTGAAACAAAAACAATTGAAACACATAAGTCTCTAATTTTATTCTATTCTTGAACGTACAAGAGGTTCCTACGCGGTGTCTTCGTCTTTCTCAGAGTTCTGGCGATTCGAGTCGATTGTCCACATCCATTCGTCCTTGCGATGTCGATCTTCATTGTCTGACGAATGTGGTGGAGTGGAGCGAACGAAACAGCTCCTCTTAGCAGTGCCGTTTTATAGAGGACGATTGTTAAACGATTGTTCGTTGATAACAATTTGTTTTTAACCGAATAATCCAATCTGCAGCAGTCGGTATTGCACTAGCTGGCAAATGGCAAACTAACAATTTTCTACATGACTGAGCACATACAAAATAGTATAACAAACTTTTATTCGGCTAACGGTCCCGCACCTCCGTCTTTTTCAGAGACGCCTTTATCCGAGTCAATGGTCCAGAGCCGGTCGTTGTCGAATTGAGTCGTATCTACTGGAAGGAGCACCGACCGGTTGGAGAACTTTACTATGGTAATTTTGAAAGCCGACATTCACTTAGACTCGGCATGAATAAACAATAATATTTTATTTCATAAATGTAAACTACATATATAGTCCACCAATCTCTTATTAATGTATATACATAGCATATGAATATATATATATATATATATATATATGTTGTATAGCCCATAGATCTTTGCCAATAAGATAAGGCAGAACTTTTCCTACTCTGCAGCGAAAAATCTTGTTAGGGCGAGAAAATTCATGAAGAGGGATTTCCCAGTGCGATGATACCATTCAATGTATCAATGATGTTTCCAGCTTCAACGTTTAGGCTGAATAAATTTAAGAACTTAGATTTCGTCCTCGTTAGCTTTTTGTGGAAAAATCAAGTCCAATAATTTTTAAGAATAAAACCAAACTTTAGAAAAATCGTTTGTACTATTACGGCAAGGGCAAGTTTGGCGCAGTGGTTAAAGGTGCCCTGCAAAACACATGCGGTTGTTGGTTCGATCCTGCGCTCCAAGCTCTCTAATTCTTCAGGCGTCCGCAAATTGGCACCAAATCCGTCTACGAGGGTAGCTGCACTGACGTCACAAATCAGTAGGCCACCGCAAGTCATTGCATAGGCCAGATATGCATTCAGTCACCTCTAATGATGTTTAATGACTTCAAATGCATGGCGCATCTCTCAGGGTTGATCAGTGCCCAACGCTTTATCCTTTTACACTTTTACTGGTACGACGATAGAGTAGTTCTACACTTTAAGTATATCAAATTTTTAACAGTGCAGCTATATTAGGAAATATCTGCAGTAGTCGTGAAAAATAGGGTGGCGTCACCAATATGTTAAACGAAGTTAACAAAACCGTCTTATATAAGATGATTGACGGGCATATTTGCGAGAAAATGATGCTGTCGTTATTGAAACATTCCAGACATCGCTCACATAACAAAACTATTACGGTATTATTCGAATAGAAGGCGACCGATTATGTAAGATGACAAGTTTTCATGACGTAATGGTCGATGTGAACTGCACCTTTAGCGCTGTGGTAAAGTCATCGTTCAAAAATAAGCGCAAACACTGGCCCAAACAATATGAGAGTGATTTAAAGAGAGTCATTCGCTTAACTAGGCGATTGCTGCTTATGACACTTATGATGATAGGAGCACGACGACGAAGCGATGTTTCACGGATGAAGATACAGTGCAGGAGGTAGTACCAAGTAGAAAAGTAATACAGGTGCTTTTTTTCTTAAGACTACACCTTTCTGTTGGCGTGTGTAGCGCAGTGGTCAGAAGCGCCCTACAATACATAAAGGATCGATATCCGCGCCAATGGCCCACCAAGCCTTCCATCGCTCCTGGGTCGACAAAATGGTACCAGACTTGTCTGGGAGGATAGCGGCACTGGCTTGATACAGCGGCAGGCCACCGCGAGTCATTGTATAGACCAGATATGCATTCAATCACCTCCAAACGATGCTTAATAAAGTCGAATGCATTGCGCATCCCTCAGGAATTGATCAGCACCGAGAGCTTTATCCTTTATCCTTTTTATGAGATTATGAGGCATACAAAGTAATACGCCAAAAAGGCATCAAATCAGGGTGTCATGTCGGAGTTTTGAAGCAGTTTCCATCTTTTCACTAGGCGGATCCCAATGAACCGCTCTTATAAAAGACGGAAACAAACACAAACTTTGCTGATGTTTGGTCGAGTTACTTGATTAACTAACAAACTAGCTTGACCACAGCGGAAACAAAGCTGCATTGCGATCGTTAGTGGGTTACGTGGGAGGCCGATAAATTTCAGGCGACTATGAGCTCTCTCCTGTGGACATTTTTATTCATTTCTTTGGGTTAAGTCTATGAGTGATGATAGATAATTGAACAAATAGAGAAAAAATAATGATATCGTCGGACGAGTTTCTCGTTTTAATCGATTGATAACGTTATCGTAGCAAACAACAATCGGTTGGTGAAATTGTTTTGATTCAAAAATATTATACCTTTTTTTTATTTTCTGCCTACTATAATTTCGCGGCAGGGTACTATAATTTCAGAAATATCGGTTGGAGAGATAAATATTAAAATAGATGTAGCGAACCACAACACTACTCCTCCTACTGGACTTTCGCTTAGTATCTATGCTTTTTTTTGCCCGTCAGTACCAATTTTATTGTGATGCAATGGTTCCATGTTAGATCCATGTCAATTTAAATCTACATGACTCATTCGAAATGCTCAACTGAGGAAGATCCGGTTCGACACGAGACGAAGATTGCACATCGAGAAGAAGAACAACTGTGGACCATTGACAGGGATCGTCGGCTCTGATGAAGACGAAGACGTCGAAACGTTAGCCGAATGGACATCTCTAACAACCTCGTGTAAGCTCAACACATGTTAAATCTACACATTTATGAGTACGATGATGAGCAGGGTTCATTGGTGTTCATGAACGCTATCGTAATTCTTTAACTTTACAACATAGTATATGCAACTTATGATGCGTTAAAGTGCAAGAGGAAGATTAAGCGGTCACACTGGCATGAATCGGACAACTGTTCTTTATCACGGACGAGTTTCACTCTATCACCCTAATCGATTGCTTTGATGATTTTTCAAGGGATTAATCTATTAGCGATTAAATTACTAGTTTATCCTCATTTATAAAAACACTATTCATTATTCCCTTCATACGACATTACTCTGTTCTCGTCAAGTGCTTTCGACTAGCAAATACAATGTTTCCCAACTAAACACATACCGTAGATACTCTCATTACACAACTAGTAAACCTTCCGGATTTTTGACGATTTTAGAAAGATCAACATAAATGAACTTCGGTAAATAGTGAATAGACGGTCATTCGTCAGGATCGTCAATTCTTCATATCATCACCAAATCATCCTTGTGTAGGAAAAAATGCAAAGAAAAAACCCTTCGGTAGTACACGGGAATGGGCGAATGACGTCGTCATGATTGGCGTTTCATGCGGAACGAAAATAGACGAATACACGTATATACATACATAAATATCCCCATAACATTTATATACAAACATGTATATACATACACAAATATACACATATCCATGCACACATGCACTCATGCACGCCACCACTGCAACGTTCATTTGTTTGGATATAACAGACGCTATTTAAAGGAAGCATGGCCTTAAGAACAACACGACTCATCAACACACGTCATCATGTCGTTTAACTGCAATGAATTCTACGGTAATGGCAATACTGTTATCGACTACATCATATACCAACATAAATAATCATGTATTGATTAGCGGACGATGATATGACGACGCAATACACCGATGGACGGACTCAAAAGAAGTAAGGAAAGAAAAAATGAGACAAGAAACAAAAACCTCATCAAATCATACATTTGCCATCATGATGGCGAGGAAATCGGATGATGATGGGAAAAAGAAACAGATATGGAGGGAGGAAGAGGGTGAAGAAGTGGGAGAGAGAGAAAGAGAAATGGAACCAATGGAAACTAATCAAGTTCACGACGAATATCACAGAATGCAAACCAACATTTTTATCAAGAATTTCACTCACCATTCAGAGAATGTCTAAATGATTCGTTGTCGAACACAATGAACTGGCAAACACACAACCGTTAAACTAAACGGCAGAACAAACACCAATCCTCAAACCGACCACAGATCGGAACAAACATTTCCGGATTCTGATACTCATGAAATAGTCCAAAAGAGACAGGATCTTTAATAAATATGAGGTAAATTATGAGTTCAGAAATTATATTTGACCATAAGCAAAAACCCGAGTAAAAAGTCGAAGATAGCGCAGTGGTTAGTGATACCGCCGACCGAGAAGGAAAAGCACTAGCTCCTCAACCTCCACGCCAGTGTTACCCTCCAATCAAAGTGTGAACGCCTTAGCCCGGTTATCTCCAAGATTGCAAACAGAATCGACTCAACCAGAACTCTACGGCACTCATGAAAGAAGACGAAATTCTCAAGCATCAGCTGAAAGAGCATGCAAAGTGTTCAAAGACCACCGTGAATGGTGAGTGCGAGAAAAACACTAATAGAAAGCAAGAAATGCTGGGATCCGCAGAGTAGAAGTGATGATAGGTCATATAAAATTTTTAAAAAAACTGCTGATCTGAAGATTCCAATAAAACAATGCCACATCGATGGGTATAAGGACTAAGGATGAAGCTTTCGACGTTGATCAATCCCCAAGGGATGCGCCATGGATTCGACATCACTAAGTATGTTCAGAAGTGACTGGACACATATCTGGCCTATACAACGACTCGCAGTAGTACACTGATGTATTGAGCCAGTGCTGCTAACCTAACAGACGGGTCTGCTACCAAATTGCCGATCCCGGAGGGTACATGTGTGTTACAAGATGTCTCTAACCACTGCACCACACGCCGTGCCCCATATCACATCGAGAGGCGTGCAAAGAAAATGGTCAACGATTCGTTTAACAAAAATAGGATGAAGTGAAGCAGATCATCAAGAAGACAAGTGCCATCCCTCAAAAGACGATTTACACCATAGGCAGATCTATTCCATGATGTTCATACTGATTAACGATTTTCGTAGCCTAGAGTCGACTTGTAGATCGTGGACTTTGCTGTAACCGACGACGTTACCATATTCAGAACAAACCATCACCGTGGTCTGGTGAAAACATTGAAAGAAGGAATGTGTTGGGAATATTTCTGTAGAGCTAGTAAGACTTATGAACGCCAAAGATCGACTTTCTATACACCTCGGTATAAGAATCGATAAATCTGTACATGTGTTCTTACAAACTGCTCTATTTTAGCCAACGCGAGGTTGGCATAGATGTTGTTGTCGCTATTCTAAAGATGACGTTTCGGCGACTTCGCCTTCCTCAGAGTCTAGAGGTACCATATATCACAGTTGCTCCACAAGATAGAGAATTCCTCAATCAGATAGAGAATTCGATGAATTATATAGTGTTAATAAAGATCCAGTTTAAGAAAAGACGTCATATATTCTGTCCTGGCATGAAAAATAGCCATTTCCAATGGCTACGAAATAGAAACCACTCAGGTTAGACAAAAACGTTGGGTGGTTGCCCAAAATAATGTTTCGGACGTAAGTAAGATCTCCTTTAAGCTGCCCTTCATATCAAATGAAGTAGGCCACGCCATTAAAAAGTGCTTAAGAAAAAGTGGTCTTGAAAATTGTGTAACGATTATTGACATCCCACGCAATACCCTACGCCGTCAATTGGTTCGCAACCGTCTCTGTGATCGTTTGTGCAGCTCAGAAAACTGTATGATCTGTCCTAACGGGAGAGACAGAGATTGCATGACTCCAACAACGTACTTAACCTCTTTTAAGACATGCGGTGAGGATTACATTGGGGAAACGGATACACCACTTCATGTCCGCATAAAAGAACATCTGGATAGGAAAGCAAAAATTCAACAAACTTATCCTCTAGGTACACATAGGGCACAAAAGCACAATGGGGATCATTTTGAAGTGACTGTGCGGATTCAAGCGCAGGAATCGAAAACATCAGCGCGCAAGACTCTTGAGGTATTTTGGATAAATTTCGGAAGTTCAAAAATGAACCAGAAAGACGAACGCATCGCACGTTCTATGTCTATTATCTTACATCGCGATGGTTTTTTGATGCACATTCCCATGTGTATGTCTCAATCACTCCCTGCGATCAAACTGGTAACGCTCTAGCCGGACTATCTCAGGACTCCAGAGAGAATTGCTCGACCAGCATTCTACGACATTCAAGATGAAATGAAAATCCTCAAGCAGCAACCGAAGCCACGAGTAAAAGTTGGATGATCTTCGTGGACAATAGATGTGAGGAAACGAATCGAATGTGAGAAATGCTGGGATCCGTATAGTAGATGTGAAGATGCATCAAATAAAATGATAAAAGCTCTAAAGCTCTCGGCATTGATCAATCTCTGAGATGTGCGCCATGCATTCGACTTCACTAAGCATCGTTTGGGGGTGATTGGCTGCATATTTGGCCTTTACAATGCCTCGCGGTGACTTACTAATGTATTGAGCCAGTGCTGCTAACTTCCCAGACAAATCTGGTATCAACTGCCGACCCAGTAGCGATGGTAGGCTTGGTGGGCCATAACTGCGAGGATCGATTCCACGTGTGTGTTGCAGTGGCGAAATAAAATGAAATAAAAAAATAACGTATAGTAGATAATTGCTAGATAATACATAACAATTAAACATTAGCCGGTATTTTCTGCAACAGGCAACAATAACGTGCTAATAAAGAAATTGATATAGAGGGCAAAAGGATAAGACGTACGGTTTTATCACTCTTTGAGGGATATTCCATTATTTTTTATTCTTTGAGATGATATAGAAAATCAGCACGTTCTCGATCATTCCTTGGATTATTCATTGGAATCGTTGTAGTCTTGAAAGAATCCTAGTAGCAAGGCAGTAAATCTCTACCCGATCCACATGGGACGGCTACTGTCAACGGCTAAGACCTTGGAATGCACTAAGACGGCTATCCGGGAAAAAAAAGTCCAGATGGCAATGGGGGAAAATAGACGACTCTCAAACCACGGTCGTATCTGCACACTAGATCAGCCACTTCTATGTCGAATAAAAGACAATAGAGCTAATAGAGAAGTGTTGAGAACATGAGGGCATTGGGAGATATGCCATCTGAGTATTTCAGCAGTTATGAGATGAAAAATTCTAGAGTACCCATAATCGAATGTGCGCTTATAAAATATTCTTGAAATTACGACGGCATTTTAGATTTGCATTTGACATGAGTTCTGATGATATGCTAAGCAGTAAACGTAAAAGACACAAGGTGAGACGCCCAGTGCTATTCAATCCCTTAACGACGGTATTCGCACGCATTCGACTCTGATAATAGCTTCACAGAGTATTTAGGCTATACAATGACTTGCAGTGTTCTGTCGATGTATAAACGGAATGTTTCTAGCCTCTCAGAGGAGTGTCTCATACAAATTTGATGGGATCCAGAAAGATGGTGGAGAGTTTGTTATGCCCACAAAGCACGATCGAACTAACAACCCCGTGAGTGCATTGGGGCTATACGGGATATACGCGCCCTTAATAAGTAATATGATCGATAACCTATTATTGCACCTTTTAAGTATTCAGATAAAATGAATTTTATAAAAACCTTCCACTTTTAATTCTGCACTTCCTTAATAGATCTGGATGTCTCCAAAATTTTCCTAACACCTCGTATTGCTTTGAGTGAGCTTTAAAGATATTCAACAGTAACTGCTTATTTGAGTTATTTCACCGACAACTGGTTTTTATAGCGATGATGGTACGAGCAGTTTAACAGATTTGTCATCAGAAATGTCATATCTGGAACAAAAACATACTTCCTCCTGGACGTAACTTCAGTTTCTGAAGGAATAGATAAGGATTAGGTTCTTTAGATTCTAATCATTTATCTCGGAATGCGCTATAATTTTCGTGCACCTACGAGTCATATATGACTCTTGTCGGCGGTAGTGTTTCAAAAACAATTAGTGTTCGAATAAGCGTCATTCAGCTCCAGATGTTTTATTCGTTTGAAATAAAACTTTGGCAGAAAAGTGGTCTTGCTTCGCATTTGCAGGTGGAGCCAGTTAGAACGAAGGACGACGGCAATTACTACCCACTCGACCACGCGCTTGACATCACTGCTATGTTCGTCGACGAGGGTGATGGGCAGAATAACATGCCGAAACTAGTGTAAGTTAAAGTTTGACTAGTATTGTTTAGAATAGAAGAGGATCGTTATCTCGTTATTGGTGAAGCCGGGACCGCAGGT